>SNQJ01S0205458.1:6269-16470 GCA_010110895.2 Picea sitchensis | reverse complement strand
TCTCTTCTTCATTTATCCCTTTTTAACTCTTGTTGACCATGATTCCTTCCTTTGAGAATGTTTACATAGTTCTTAGCCTTATATTCATTCTTCTTTTATGATAATCTAGAACACTTCTCTTTAAATTTCATTACTCATTGTGTGTAGCTTCCTCTTTGTTCGACACTCTTCTTGGGATTGGCATTTGCATCTTCCTTGCATGAGGCCTCACCATTGTATCCAAGACCTGCTTTATTGAAGGGTGAAATTTGACAGCTGAGAATATCTTCTAGTACTTGAGAGCTCTTCAAGTTTTTGTTGATTTTTTCAACTTCAACCCTCAATGAGACGACTACTTCTTCAATATTCTCACACTTTTATTATTTGTTCATCATATGGATCTTCATTACTTCTTCCATTTTTTTTTCTTCTTCAAGCAAGGTTTTCAAGGAGATGATTTCTTCTTCAAGTATTATTTCTTGTTGACTAAATTATTCTAAGGAGATGATTTCTTCTTCAAGTATTGTTTCTTGTTGACTAAATTATTCTTTGTTTAAGTCCTCAGATCTTTCCTTAATCAAAATTTCTTCTCTCTTCTTTGCTTCCTTTGATAGTGATACAATTTTAGCTTCCAAACACTTTTTTTTCTTCCAACTGATTTTTGAGTGTTTCTTCAATCACTTTGGCTTCTTCCAGCTGAACCTTCAAGTTTATGAAAATTTGTTGGACTTCTTCATAATTTTTGTTAGGGTTTTGAGAACCCTCCTTTAGCTTGATCAATTCTTCCTTGAGGGACTTGTTTTCCCTCCTTTCTCTTTTTAGTTCACTTAAAGCATTGATTAGTTTTTCCTCAAAATCCACTTCTCCTTCTTCATAATCTTCTGTGTCATGATCTTCCATACCAGTTCCAATTTCTTCTTCTGGATCTGTATGACATGATGAGCTTCTTTCCTCTCAATACTTCTCATCATCTTCTTTATTCCAATCAGCATGTTCTGGCTATGTGATTACAAGAAGACATCCCTTATAGTACAAATTATGTAGCTTATCCCAAATCTCTTTGGCTAATGAACATTTTTCCACTTTGAACTTTATCAAATCAGGTAATCCATCTAGGATGGAATCCATTTCTGTTTTGTTGTTCCTTTTCAATTCCTTCTTGACCATAGTCTTTGAGGTTTATTTGAAGCGGTGTATCCTTAAACAACTGAGTACCAAACATCATACCCCTGTGCCTATAAAAATAATTTCATTATTAATGTCCATATCTCATTATTCTGACCATCAAACACTGGAGTTCCATTATTAGTGCAATCCATGATCTACCTTCTAGTGGTTAGAATGTTTCTGAACTATCTTCTCTTATACCAATAGTTGTAATATTCACCAATACTAAGCGGGGGGGGTGAATCAGTATTGAGTACTTTTTACCATTTTTAACCATAACATGCAAATATTAAGTTATCAATAATTTATAACTTATGATTTCATTCAATATATCATCAACATATAACCACATATACACAATACACAAGAGTTTTATGTGGAAACCCAAATGGGAGAAAACCATGGAATGATTTTTAATATGTATATCGAATATTACATCCACGGGAAGCATCAACTTCCAAAATTATCCAACAACAACTAGAATAAGGAACCAACCCCTTACTTACATGCTCCAACCTGAAGGAAGCTACAACTCCCTAAATTCTCCAAATCCAACTGGAAGGAGGGTCCAACCCCCTAGTTTACAAGCTCCAACCTAAAGGAAGCTCCATCTCCCTAAATTCTCCAATTCCAATTGGAAGGAGGATCCAACCCCCTAGTTTTCAGGCTCCAAATTAAAGAAATATCTAACTCCCTAGATTCTCCATCTCCAAATAGAAGGATTCTCCAACCCCCTTTCCTTGCCCCTTCCTTCCTCTCGAAAACATAAATGAGATAATCAACCTGTCATTGTTACTGTCACTAATATTGATACATCATCATCATCAAAATTGATAATACCACATGTTGGCACAAGGGAAGACCCAGGGTTCAACGCTTAACAATGCACCAACAAAACCCCGACTACTGGCCCTTTCGACAACACCTGCGAATCAGGTGAAGTCTCACCTGAGGTAGAAGCAGGGGGGGTTACAGGACATAGATGTTTGTAACCATGTTGGGACAAAGATATGTGATAATAGCACTTCACAAGATATTTTTTTAACGCTTAGGAAGTGGCATGAATTATTTTATTAACCCTATTAACATCCCAGAACATAATCAAAGATCGGCGCAGTAACAAAAAAATATTATGCACCTTAAACACTTAGCACTTAGCAATGTGGATCAGATCTAGCATTTTAATATAATCAAAGCATTTAAGAAACACATACATATCCATTACACATCTTAATATAAGCACTAAGAAAAACATAACAAAGATAACATTGCACAGAGCAAACCATCAGACACCAGATATACGTGGTTCACCCCAGTGTGGGGATACGTCCACCAACCGCTTCGCCTCTTTATTATTCACCTGAATCTTACATTCATTCACTCCTGTGCACTAATCCATAGAGTCAAGCTTCGCACCGGACATGAGATCTGTGCACTGAGCACCAAATCCTCCTTCCAAAACTAGGTCAAGGCATAGAGCCAACTCTCTAATGAGCACAAAGCCTTAGCGCACATGCATTCCTTTGCACGAAAAAACTTTTTTCACACAGAACTACATTCACTTCCCTTGCTTGCCACTTCTACAATACATTCTTCTTTATTTATATTTTACAAACCCTTACAATAAGGCCAAAACATGAGAAGACCCCATGGGCCGACATCCCATAAACCTGTTACAAAAACCCTAAAGGACCCTTTACTGGGTCCACATAGCCTGCAAAATCGGTGAGATCTGCGATCTCAGCTATTCCAAGGTGCTCCTTGTTCAACCAATGTGTCAAAGTCCAAAACTGGGTCAAAGCTGACCGAAGTTTCCCCAAAACTTGGTCGAGGGCCAACAGGCTCCCAACACTCACATGTGACTCGTCCTGAGTCACTTAGGTCTAGACAATGCTTCTTCAAAGTCCTCGAGCTTAACTTGAGTTGCCTCAACTTGCTGCTTCACCTGAGCCTCCTGATCAGTGAGCTCCTGGACTGTCTTCTCTGTAACAGGCCCTTCTAGGCATTGTTCTACTGCTGCAACCACTTGATCTAGTTGTGAGCCCTGTCCATCAATCTCCTCGAAGACCTCACATGATTCATCCTGCACAGGTTCTATATTTTTCATTACTTCCATTACCTTACACCGGAGGTCAGTGATCTATTGATGTATTGCGTGTTTATCCTGGGATATCTTCATTCTTTCCACTGTGGTGAGTAGCTTCATCTGCACCTGCACTGAAAATCCATGTTGTTGCGCCTCTTGTAACTGTGCTTCTAGCTTCCTTAGCTCTGGATCCTTGGCGAGGCATTCATATTTATGGGCGCTTCTATCACTCATATGTTTACATTCTAAGGTAAGGGCTCTTATCCTTACTACTATGTTTTTAGCAGTCTCCTCCACATGGTCACGCACCTCCTGCGTGGTTCTCGGTAGTGTTTGGGCCTCCAATTCTATTATCCTAGCCTGAAGCTGCTGGAGGGTCTCAACGAGATTCACTACTTGAGCTTAGATTGTCTCTTGCTTCTCCTATACCAAGCCTGGCACAGAGTGACATGCTTTACTTACTGCTTCTTTGACCATGTCTCGTTCTGCGAGCAACTTCTCCTTTTCCCTCTATAGCTGGGTTTTTCCCTCCTGAAACTTCACCTAAATCTCTACTTTCTCTTTTTCATGGAAAACTACACTGTCTTGCACTACTCGTAATTGCACTAGGAATTTTTCCTTCTCCTTTTTCAAGGCTTTTGTAGCCTTCTCCTTCTCTTCTTGAGCTCTCTGAAATTGATATTTTGTTTCATCTGCAATCCTTCTCAATTGGGCTGGTTTGTCCCATAATTCTGCAGTCTGTGCAGAGGAAGGTGCAAATGGTGCAGTAGGTACTGCGCGGACCAAGAGAACAAATTGGTGTACTTCCTTCAATTCTCTCTCAATTATTTTGTATAGCTCCTCTTGCTTTTCTCCATATCTTTGTAGCATGTCCTCAGAGGCGTCCTCCATAGCTCCGTGGACCAGACTGATGTCATCATCAGTGAGGGTGGCTTCCAACTGGGGATTATTAGCATGCATCTTCTTCCTCGTTGAGGGTTTCTTCAGAGAAACCTTCCACTTATGTGGTGACATTGTCCCAATGGGGGGATCCTCAGGTGGAGGGGTGGTAGCTTCGTCTCCTCCTTTATCCTCTTCTCCTTCATCTCCTCCTCCATGTCTTTCTGCTTCGCCTTCTCCTCCTCCTGGTGAGCCAGACCCATTATCTTCAGAATCATTTTCCTTTTCATCGTTCTCTATGTCTTGGAATTCATCTTGATTTCTCTTCTTCTTCATCCCACTAGATTGTCCGACATGCTCAACCCATGTAACTATGGGGCTTCCTGTGGTGTCGATGTCAGATAATTCTGTGTCAGCGACATGTACAATAAATTCCTTTGGCCATTCTTTGTAATCTACTCCATATCTTCATTTTTCAGATTGTAGTACGACTACAATTCTTCCTGGTTTTCATCCCTGCGCACGGTTATGTAGATGAAATGAGCATCAACGCGAAACTTTTCTATTGGTCGGTACTGATGAAGGATGTGCAAAAAATTATTTAATGGAGACCTTTAACTACTGGTAATATACATGGAACGTGACATTGGACTGGCACTGCTTCGTCATGTTGTTGGTATACCACAGGGTTGAAAACCGAGTGACCAATGGCTCTGTAGGTTCGATCTCTAGGAAGGTGGATCCTTCAGGAATTTTCCATGCACTAAATGTGATCAAAATGATCAGCCAACTGAAATGGAATTCATATCCCAAGTCCTAGGCTTCGCAACAATCCTTCTCTAGCTCGTTGACGAGGCAGTTCTCCCCAATTCATCTGCATGCCCTCCACACACTTTCCTACGAGGTCCACCATGAACCCAATGACATGTGTGGGGTGGTTCTTCCTTACTAGATTTCCATCTAGGAGTTGGAAAGTGAGGTGCATTGCGCCATCCCGTATATAAGCTACCTTGTAACCTCGCTTTCCCTTTTCTACTTCTTCATAAGATTCTTTGATGCATTGCGCCAAAGATCGGTATGAGGCCTTCCCTGGATAAAACTGCTGAGGGTCAGGACCATTCACACTTAAACCTGTGATCCGGTGGATCAACGTTGGATCCACAGTAATCCTCCTGTCAAGCCATAAATATCCTCCATGATATCAGGACAGAAGGATTTTAACGTAAGCGTTAACCTTCTGGTGGTGGCCAAAATACGGGATCTTCATCACGTTCAACACAGTGGACTGCGCCAACCCCTTAATCCATGGCTGGGATATGAGGTGATTTTTCTTTCCAGTTGTCTTCATGAGATAGCAGTGGGGTGCTAACATGGTGTAGTTCTTTCGGTCTCCTAATTTGAAGTCATTGTTCTTCAATAGTGGGATTTGTCCTAAATGACTTCCGACTATGCGAATTCCTTTCGGAATGTACACAGTAAAAATGGAGTACTCAAAGTCGCTAGGGATGTTTTCGTGATTAACAACGCCAAAAAAAGGTGGAATATATTCAGGTAGGATCCATGGTATCTTCTTCGCATTATCTAGATCACCGTGGTGCTTACTTTTTTGTTCAGTTGCAGAGCTGACATGACCGACACGACGTCCAGTCGAAGGGGAAGCCTACAGTCCCCTAGTCGAAGACACTTGGATACCTTCATATATTGTTCTGTTGGCCATTATCTTCTTAAGAACTTCCTCGACAGAATTCTCTAATTTACTAGGTTCACCCGACATTCTAGATTTTAACAGACAGGCGAGGTAGACAAACAAATGGTGGGGTAGACAAATGGATAGGCAAGGTCTAGTTCCAAATAACACATCTCGACACTTGGAAAATTCTTTTCTTATCTCAGTCAATCAAGAGTATCAAAAATTGGTCCCAGCACAATGATCAACGAGTTAAATAAGTAAGGCATCGTGAAGGATCTTCCAACGGCTAGGAAATGCTTCCATCAATGTAAAATTGTTTGTTATGGCATGGTCTCAATGTCCAAAAGTGGTCCATCATCCCATAAATGTGTTTTCTAACCATTCTAGAGCGTCATTCTAACGGTCGGGGTGCCTCCAATGGTCATCTAACTTCGCCAGGGCGAAGTCCTATTCTACCCGGACCTGTTGTTCTAGCGAGGTTCGAATCCTACGAACCTACCTCCTGAGAGGTTCCAGTCTGCGAAGTCTTCCATTTGGTTTCTATATCTTCTTGTAGTTTTTCCAACTTAGATTTCTTTTAATTGAGATTCCTTTCCTTATTCCCTGTAATATGAGCCTCTCTAACTATTTATGGAATCCTCTTTCCATTTTTATTCTTATCTTCCCCTAGCGCAATGGATTCGCACTGTTGAGGTGCCCTCAAGGATTCTGAAGTTAATATCTCTTTTCTTAACATTTCATGAGTGTGCATACTTCTTTCTTGAATAGATAGGTTCTTCAAGCCTTCTTGCACTATTTCAACCTTGATAGCTAATTCTCTTGCTTTATGTTCCTCCTGTGTTGTTACTTTGTTCTTTTTCTTTGACTTATCCTCTCGTTCTTTTATTAGTCGATCTATTTTTCTAGATATGAAATCCCTTAATTCTTTCTTTTTCTTTTATGTAGCTTCTTCCTCTACTTTCCTTCTGATCTGATACTTCTCAATCCAAGTCTTACCTAACAATAGTGGGAAAAGGGTGTTGTCCCCAACAACCCGAATGACTTCAAATTCTTCTTCAGTCGATGTTCCATGAACAATAACAGGTACATTAATAATTATTCCACATGAGGTTATCATCTTTCCCTTAAACAAACCTATTCTTCCTAGCGAAGGTACCACAGTTGGATTTCCAAATTTTTCCCAAGTTTCTTTTGTCATAAGGTTCACTTATGTTTCTTCATCCAAGACACGGTCTATGTCAAAGTCTTTTATTCTTTCATTTATGCGTTGTTTTTCTTTCAAGATATCTGGTAAAATGAAATATTTATGAACATCCATCATTTATTTCAACTGTAATAACGTAGTCTAAACTTCCTCTGACCCTTTCTCTTTATGACCTTCTAACATACCCTTAGTTTCTTGACTATTTTCATAATTTTCTTGTCTCATGTTCATCCCTTCAACTTTAGCAATAATCATTGGACAATCCTCAACCTTATGACCAACAACCTTACAACAAAGACAAATAGGGCCTACCCTAGGGCATTCCTTAGCAAAATGTCCCGACCTTCTGGAATTATAACACAGTGCCAATCCTATTTTCTTTTAAATGTTCCCCAACCTTTTATGTATTGTGCACTTCCCCTAGGATCATAGTGCTAGACCTGCAATCTGCAAAAATTCTTTATAGGTTCCTGCATCCATTTATTAGTAAAAAAACTCTCTCTATGCATAGGAATAACATATCTTTCTTCATTTCCATTAAATTTACTCAAATCAACTCTTTCTTTCAATTGTGCCCTAGCCTTCAGACTAGGACAGAATCTATTAAATATACTTAAGTTCATACTTTCAAAACAAAAAATTTCACTTTTCCTTCTCTTACCAAAGCACAAAGCTTGCTTCTTTTAGTATATTACCTCTTTTCTTCAGATCAACTTGCTTTCTTAGCACAAATATTCACAAGTCAAGTAGAGTATTGCACACTTCAGCAGTAGATCTATGCACATAGCTTCTCTTTTCCTTTACTTCAATTCCCAGAAATCACATTTTCATGTCTAAAAAACGGAACCATTTGTTGGCACAGGGGAAGACCTAGGGTTCAACACTTAACAACGCAACAACAAAATCCTAACTACTAGCCCTTTCGGAAACACCTGCGAAGAAGGCGAAGTCTCACCCGAGGTAGAAGTAGGGGGGGTTACAGGATGTAGGTGTATGTAACCAGGCTGGGACACAGATCTATGATAATAGCACTTCGCATGATAGTTTTTTAACGCTTAGGAAGTGACATGTATTAGTTTATTAACCCTATTAACATCGTAGAACATAATCAAAGATTGGTGCAGTAACAACAAAATATTATGCATCTTAAACACTTAGCACTTAGCACTGTGGATCAGATCTAGAATTTTAATATAACCAAAGCATTTAAGCAACACATACATACCCATTACACATCTTAATCAAATCACTAAGAAAAACATAACAAAGATAACATTGCACAAAGAAAACCATGAGACACCAAATATACGTGGTTCACCCCGGTGTGGGGCTACATCCACCAACCGCTTCGCCTATTTATTATTCGCCTGAATCTTACATTCATTCACTCCTGTGCACTAAGCCACAAAGTCAAGCTTCACACCGGATAGGAGATCTACGCACTAAGCACCAAATCCTCCTTCCAAAACTAGGTCAAGGCACAGAGCCAACCCTCTAATGAGAACAAAGCCTTAACACACATACATTCCTTTGCATGAAGCAACTTTGTTCACACAGAACTACATTCACTTCCCTTGCTTTCCACTTCTACAATACTTTCTTCTTTATTTATATTTTACAAACCCTTACAATAAGGCCAAAACATGGGAAGACCCCATGGGCCGACATCCCATAAACCCATTACAAAAACCCTAGAGGAACCTCTAATGGGTCCACATAGCCCACAAAATCAGTGATATCCATGATCTCAGCTCCACCTGGGAACTCCTTCTTCGACCAATGTGTCGAATTCAAAAAGTGGGTCAAAGATGACCGAAGTTTCCCCAAAACTTGGTCGAGGGTCAACACCACATAAAATTTGTGTCAATATATCCAAGAATACCCTCCGAATCATGTTCTCAAAATCACCATGATATGCATCAAACCATGTGCCAAGACATCCAATATGTGCCTCAAAGAATGTACCATTCATCAAAGCATATACCCAAAATGTTCCTTAAACATGTGCCAAAATATCCAATGTGTACCTCAACCATGTGCCAAAAGTATCCAAGATATCCCTCAAACCATGTGCCAGAGTATCCAAGATACAAGCCTCAGGCATGTGCTAAAACATGCCTTAAACATGTGCCAAACCATCCAATATATACCTCAAATCATATTCCATAACCTCCAAGATAGGCCTCAAGCATATATCATAATATCTAAGAGGCAAGCCTCAAAACGTATAGAAAACATACCTTTCATTATGTAAACAACTTGGTGCATCAAATATCATATCTTCAAACCTTTCTTTTCTTCAACATCAACAAGAGAGTACCTTCTTCAAACCTTTCCTTAGCCTCATGGGACTAGACCAGGAAACAAGTGGGGCCTCACATGACGATACCAGGACAACTAGCAGGGGCCTCACAGGACATCATGCACATGACCCGCAAGGGTCACCTCAAATAGGGTTTCCCATAAAATCTTCGCACATATGCAACTACGAGACTTCTCTCCTTCACACTGCTCCACCTCTTTAATTGCACTTACATTCTTGCTTGAATTCACACTTGATTGGTGGTAAAATGAGAGGCTCTTGATGGGTATTTATACTTTTCCAAGTACCTCCTTTACTTGACTTTAGGTTTGACTTATAACTTATTGTTTGTAACTGTTTTTCTCCTTTGATTAATTTTGGGGTCGACTTGTAACTTCTTGTCCTTAGATCTGATGCTTCTTCACTTGCTTTCAGGGCTTCATCTTTAAGAGGGCATAACTTCTCAACCGTGAGGAACCACGTGGTGTGCCACCTATCGTTGGAAATGGAATGACAAGGAATATAAATATATGGGGGTTTTTCATGAAATTATGATGTCCTTCATACTATTTTTCTTCAATAAATGTTGGGCTTCATGACCATGCCTCTGGGGTTCTTAATCACTTAACCATATTTTTAGGGATTCTTGTAAACTTCTTCAAAGTGTCTTCCCATGAGGGCCATGATTAAATATACACCATAATGGGACCACTTTGGAGACTTATTCAAATACACCGATCACTTCTATAGGCTTTTGGACTTCTTCTAGGGTTCACATCAATGACAACTAATTTTCCAACAAACTCGACGATGTTTCCTTCCTTCACTTAGTGGAACCAAAAGTTTACTACTCGAGCCCACTTATTATCCATATATTTCATTCTATTGATTGTA
>SNQJ01S0205457.1:0-12947 GCA_010110895.2 Picea sitchensis | reverse complement strand
TGTGGGTGGTGTGGAGCATTGAACCCAATACCTGAGAAATCTGTTATTGGGTGACTCAAGTACATTGCTGAAACTGAAGGGTAACACTGATTTCTGCATTGTGAAAGCTTATGTGGGTGTTGGTGTTCAATTAATCCCGAGTGCTTGGAGAGCTGAGTAGGTTGTTTTGGATTGATTCATTGGCATTTGGAATTTTAGAAGGCCTAAGTGGATTGTTTTGTATTGGTTGGTTCAGAAGGTATTTGAAACAGTCAATGTTAAGGTAATAAATTTGTTTAGAATTTGTTCAGTGGGTATTTGAAGCAGTCAATCCTGATTTGAGTTGGGTTTTGGCATTTTGGCAAACCCAAATAGTTCTTTTGGATTAATGAACTGGGCATTGAAACAATCAATGCGGATATGATCTGGGTTTTGAGATTTTCAAAACTACAATGTTTTTTTGGATTAATGAATCTGGTGTTGAAGCAACTAGTCCTGATATGTGTTGGGTTTTAAAATTTTGGCAAACCTAAACAGATTGTTTTGGATTAATGAACTGTATATTGAAACAATCATACTCTTGATATGAGCTAGGTTTACAGATTGGGCAGAATTAAAGAAGCTGTTTTTGGATGATTTGGAAGCTGGGTTATGAGGTTTTGACATATCTAAATAGGTTATTTTGGGATCTGTAAAGCAATGCAGTAATTATGGTTTGTCCAGTATTTATTCAGCTGGTATAAGAGCAATAGATCGTCTTATGATTTGGGTTTGGGGACTTTTGAAGGCCTAAACAGTTTGTTCTTGATTGCTCAGTGGGTATTGGAGCAGTAAATCTTGATATTCTGGCAGGTTTCTGACTTTATAGCAGGCTTGCGGAGTTGTTATGTGGGACGTATGAGGTTCTGACAATGCCAGGAAGTGGTGGTTGGGGTTGCTTCAAAGAAATGTAGTAACTATAGCGGAGGCAATTCCTCTCTTTGACTGCTTCTAGCGATGAAGTGTATGGAAAGTCACACAATTCGATTGTTTCGAAGCGTTATAAGACATGAAAAGGACTGTTCGGGATTGAAGGTCCCCAGCAGCCAAAGTGAACCTTGACTAGTTCAGCCACTTGTTGGTTTTTGTTTTCTTATGGTGGGTTTTGCGTGAATCAAAAGAATCACCTCCGGCATTGGTTATATATATCAAAAACTGTGTAGAATTGCCATGTTGAGATCTTGTAATCTCCTCACTTGCTCAAGCATGAGCTTGGGTAGGGGAATGCAGGGTTTTTGCCGTTGAATCTCAAAGCATTGATGGCTCAAGGTCTGGATGGTCGGAGGGAACATTATATATGCTGTTCATGTGATATTCTTCAGCTGGGTTCTCATATCATGATATATATTAAACCTAATACCATTGCAAGGATAAGCTGATTCTCAAAAGAGATACCTTGCGACATAAGTCTTGGCAAAGCATCCAATTGTCATGGCAGAAGCCAGAAATCCTCCGGGTTGCGGAAAAGCACTACAGTATTTAAGTTGGGTTCATGTTATATGGCGTTATCCTCTGGTTGGCAGTGTTTTTTTCCCACTGTTAAACCCTAAAATTGCATTTTTTTACGTCTTCGTATTCTCCTATGCAGCCACATGGGGTTCTGCTGGCGTAAATGAAACCGTGCTCTTAAAAATGGTTGCAGAAGGTTCTAGGAGTAGCACTGATTCACAGAAGTCGGTGGACGAGATTCTTCAGGACTATGCATTCAAGGCATTCAGGCACCCTAGATCAGGTATTATCTATGATGCCACAGTACCCTCAAATTTATCAGGCATTAAAATCAACGCAGTCCGTCTCAGGAGTGGTAGTTTAAGGAGGCGTGGGATTCTGTATAATGAACTTGAGGTGCCCGTAGGCATTGTGGTGAAACCTTATGTGGAAAGGCTAGTCCTTGTTTATCAGAACTATATGAACTGGTCTTCTGTTTATTACTACAGGCCCGGGCTTAAGTTAGTGGCACCAATTCTAGGTCTCCTTGCCTATGATGCCTCCAATCTCAATGCCACTAATCTGCAAGAGCTTAACATTTTTGCAACCAAAAAGCCCATTTCTATTCGGTTCACTAATCTCTCAATGACGGAAGGATTGAACCCCATGTGTATCTTCTTTGATTTGAATGGAACAGTGAGCCTCAGCAATGTAAGTTCTCCAAATGTTTGTTCAAGTTTTTATCAAGGTCACTATTCTCTGGTCATTCAATCTTTTGCCCCAGCCCCTGTGCCCATTCCAGCACCGATGCCACAATTTTCTGGACCTCCACCACCTATTGTTGCCTCTCCTCCTTCAGGGTCTCCAAATTTAACCCCAAGTCCCCCAGCTAGAAAGAATTCAAAGACATGGAAAATTGCAGTTGGGTCTTCCATTGGTGGGGTAGTTGGATTGGCTTTTCTGGGATTCCTCTGTGTTGGGTTTCTAAAGTACCGGGAAAGGTCCACTATTGAATACATGGAACAGCAGGCAGACCAAGCAGAGGCACTGCAGACTTCCATGGTTAGAGGCAGAAGGGCTCCAACAGCAGGTGGCACTAGAACACAGCCCATGTTGGAGAGTGAATACAGTACATAGATTATGGCTACTTATTAGCAGGGTGACATTTTCGGTGATGCTGTCCGATTATTTGTTGAGGAACGCAGGTGCTTGCAGCAACAACGGAAGCCAAATTTAAAAGCTTGGTATTTATCATTGAATGGCTTATCACCTAGCCATTGTTGTGTCGACTCATCTTGTTTTAGTACCTATTCTTATTTTGTATATGCCAGTTTTGACTGCCTAAGGGAATCCTATCATCGGTGCTTTTCGTTTTTCACTTCCATGGATCTTCCCTGACAGGGTCAATGCTGAGACAGCCGACACGATCTTACAACTCATCTTGAATTGTATGAGTATTATGAACCATGCAGCAGCAGGCTTGCAAAGTTTCTTCTCATGATTTTTGGATTAAGTTTGATTTCTGGAATAAGTCCCCTTCTCTTAATCCACCCTGAAAGGATGCAGATTGAGCTTGGTATTGCAGCTGACTTGGGATATATTTTGTAGGAATTGAGGCTAATCAGGGATGTGTGGAGTGTTCTTTGGTTGTGGTGTTCATTGTGCCCTTACCAATCCCTAAATTGGCAAGGCATTGCATGAGAAGTTTTTGTTATTCTTTGCTATGATTTGTATAGAGGTGAGTCTCGAAATTGATAGAAATTATTTACATTCATTACTTGTATTCTTTGGAAAGGCTTTTCCAAAAGCATTTTTTAATCTGAGACAGTTCGTGATCTCTGTTACTGTGGTTGCCATTTATTTTGATGCCTAGGTAACTTCGAAATTTTCGGACTTATTATAGCTTATTTGAGCATCTTTCTACAGCATTCAGCTACATTGGGGTAAATAAGTATATTTCTTTAATCAGGAAGATCTCGAAGCTGTTTAATTTGCCTCGCTACAGTTTGCTACAAAATATTTTGTGATCTGGCCACAGATCATTCAGGTAGTAATGACAATACATGCATTATGTATTCGAGTACCCTGCCCTGCATTCGTTTACATGATGGATATGGCTTCCCTAATGCACAAATAGGGAAATTGATTCTTCAATTTTAATAGAGGAAAAATGGCATCTTAATAAATATTTTTAGAAATTGGTTTCTTTTGTTAAACTTGTTTCACAGAGGCTTTGCATGTTCTTGATTGTGGCCAAACTTAAAGCAGACATGCCCCCATTGCTGGGGTTCTGTTCACCAACACAACTGTGAAGGCTAATCAACAATATGTTGGATCTAAAATCTCTTAGGTTCTAATGAGACGTTCAAAGTATGCGCCAGACTTGTGTTGAGGCTATCAGGACCAAAGTATGCACCAGACTTGTGTTGAGGCTATCGGGACACCCTTTGCATTGTTTTGGGAGTATTCTTGAGATATTCTTTGTTGGTCTCTGCAACATAGTATTCTTGTTTAATGGAAGATGGATGGGGACCAAATACTTCTCATCTGACTCTGAAGCGGTTGGCAAAATATGCTGTTGCTTATGTTATTTCATTCAAACCCCTTGTGGCTTCTGTTGCGACTATGGCTCACAAACAAATGTCCAACTCAGAATTCTCTGGCTCCTTTGTTAATCAAAGTGAGAAGCATGGACTGACGTCCACACACAAGTCAGATACAGCAACAACAAAAACTGAGATATACTAGACTAATAGCATTAACATGGATTCATGCTCACAAGCAGATTTTGATTGCAGAACCATATATTTCCTTAGATTATAACGTGGATGCATGTTCTTATAACCTAGATGCCACAGTAATAGCACAAAACATGCATATTTTATTGATTATAACATGGATGCATGCTATTATAACCCAGATGCCACAGTAATAGCACAAAACATGCATGTTTTTATCATCTGCAATTGGTAATTTGGTACACAGTTCAAAATTATATCCCTTTATCACAGAATCCACAGAATCCAGATTCCAACCTGCGTCAGTCTTAAGTTTTTATGTCCAGAATATATTCTGTTCATATAATTTCATTGGTACATATATGCATCTGAAGCACGATTATACATGGTAGACTATGCATTATTTACATATATGTTTCCCTCACAGGTTGGATGATGCTTACAAGTTGAGTGAAAATAATGTCAAACGTGAGTTTGGGCAAGGAAAGGACAAATCCTAGTGGTCTTGTAAATAGGAATTTTTTCGAGTGAAATATGCCATAAAATATTCAAAAATTAGATTTTTTTTGTCTTTTTTTCTTCTGGGATTGAAAATACCAAGTTGTGCGAATTACTATCTTGTCTCAATAATCCCTTTTGCAAATGCAAACAAGAAAGCTTCCCTTGTTCAAATAATCTCTTCTGCAAATGACTATCTTGTCTCAATAATCCCTTTTGCAAATGCAAATAAGAAAGCTTCCCTGTATTGTAGGCAGCATCCCTTAATGCCTTAATGTGTATATCAATAGCAACAGCCTTAAATTGCAGAAGACAACTGTCACTCAGGAGAAATCTTCCATGACATAGGGAATCCTATGGACATTTACTTCGACAAAGAGAGCTTCCCCAGAAAGCAATGAATTAGAGCCAGAACATGCATGTATCCCTACGACTATGAACTAAGCTTGAAAAAATTGCAAGGGCCAGAGGAGGGACTAATATGCACTAGAGCCAGAACATGCATGTAGCTCTACGACCATAAACCTTGAAAATATTTCGAGGGCTAGAGGAGGGACCAATATGCATTAGCTAGAGGAGAGGTTGGTCCTTGTTGAGGTCAGCCATTAGCTTCCTTGACATAACCTGCCCTGACCATAACGCTGGCCATAAAATAGTTAAAAACTCTAATATCAATCATTGAATTTGGTTTTAGACAAAAAACAATTACTGATACCAATTGCTGCAAACTTAATCTTTCTGAGAGATTGGGAGCCACACTGCATGAGTAATGAACCTGGACATAAATCAACCGAGTTGGCACACTATCTCTACAAAAATCTCGTGTTCTTAAAACAACATTGCTCTCAGATTGAATTAACTTGGCTGTGTTTTCAACTTTTCATGCTAGTCATTCAAGTTTTTCAAATGCACGTTGTGTCCTCTTGTGAATTTGAGCTTCAAATCACTATAAATGTGGGAACAATTTATTGCAAGTGATATGTAGAAAATATAATGAGTTGATGGTTTTGTCATTTAAGGTATTATTGCAAATTTATAACACCAGTCTAGATCCATCTTAGCCCCAGATCTATCAAGTGTGAGAGGGATCAAATCCTTTAAGGTACAAATCTTTCAGGAGGTGCAAATCCTTCAAGGTACAAACCTTTCTGGAGGTGCAAATCCTTGATCCCTCTTGGTGCTTAATAGATTTGGAGTTATGATAGATCTAAGCTGGTATATATATATCAATATATTTGTGTTTTCCAGAGTGTAATACAACCAACATGTAATTTCTTTTAGTTAATATCTAATTTTTATTTTCTTTTTTTGGTTGTCACTTAGTATGTGTGTTATGGTGACAACATCTCTCCCATACTGGGCTGTAAAGCATGTCTCTATATAATAAGATTTCTAATTATTTCTTCTCCACTACACCAATTAGTAGAAAGCCAGGTATAAAATCCAAATTGTAACTAGCTTGGAAATTTACTATTGCTTCCTAAGATCTAAAGAATAGCTGGCCAAGTTGTCAACCGCATTCTGCAAGTGGAGTTAGCAATGATGGACCTTGAGATGTACATCCAATGATTTGACCACTTGGCTATTGGATCACGACCTTATGTTTAATGCCCTGGCAATTGGCAAGTCAGAACTAGTTATTCAGCGATATGAGCCTGAACAAAACCAGGCATTGTGTTATTGGCACAAAATTGGAAGTAAAGACTGGGCTCTTTTGGGTCTCCATTTGACATCTTACTCCACATTAATCTCTTTTGCGTGATTGCTTTTGGGGTTTCTTGACATATCCAAATCCCTTAATAGGAACAACAGAATTACGCTCATCTAGGGTTGTGTTGATGTTGTAGCTGTTAGATCACGCCATAGGCTGCCATTTTATGTTGCAAGACAATCTTCCATTTCAAATGGTGAGACCTAATTTTGTTACGGAATGAAAAATGCATTGGGTTTTGTTTCCTACCTTGACCCGATGAAGGTTAATCTTTTTTGTAAGGATCCTTGAGGATCCTTGACCTGATGAAGGGTAAGATTTTTCTTTTTTAAATCCTGTTAGAGTTGGCAACTAGGCCGGGTTGGTATTGGGTTGACACTGGGTTGATTTCTATCTTTACCATTATAACCTCCAGGCATGTTTATGATGTCTTACATGTTGTATACAATGTAAGCCGAGGTTTTGATATGTTGACTTTCCATAACCAAGTGCCTAAACAATGCACTTCATCACCAAGTAATGTACAACAATGCACTTCATCACCAAGTAATGTACATCCCAGATGAAAGGCAAGATTGTGAGGACTGAGTTTACTTTTGTTTTGTTTGACTAACATGTTGTATACAATGTAAGCCGAGGTTTCGATATGATGACTTTCTATAGCGAAGTGTCTTAACAATGCACTCCATCACCAAGTAATCTACATCTCAGATGAAAAGCAAGATTGTGAAGATTGAGTTTACTTTTGTTTTGTTTTGTTTGCATAGTCAAGGACATGATCAAACAAGAAGGGGGACTTTCTAAATTTAAATTAAAGTCTTGACAAACTACAAAGTTTTGTGCAATCTAACATTGAGAGCATAAATGAGCACAAAATATCAAGTTATTCTTTGAACGCAACAATAGTGCTTCCAGGCGTGCTTCCAGGCATGAGATTGAAGTGAACCTGGGTTATCAACTACAAAAATTGTTGTATCTAGTGAAGATGGAACCAGAGACAAACATATAGTTTAAAAAAAAAATTGTTGTATCTAGTGAAGAACCAGAGACAAACCTAAAAAAAAACATTTTGAGGGATTCCCCTTTCTTAGGAATTTATTTTGGATGGAGGCGTGTCAACTACCAGTTGACACAGTAATTGATAATCCAATGGCAGTCCCAGGGAGTGAACCCGCAACCTCTGGCAACATCCGCCTTGAATAATGGGGTTTTGCAGGATGAGATATGCCACCAGGCTATATATGTACATGAAAATTTCAAATCTAGAAATAAAGCCAAAAAGTGAGTTATTATTAATAGAGGCCTAAGCTGGATCATTTATAACTTGATTTATACGAAATTAGTGTTAGCATTGTTTTTAAAAATTATCTTAGTGTGTGTTTTTTTTTAATATTTCCTTTTAGCTACTGAAATGCTAGCGGAATCTGTAGATATGCTATAAACCAAAACGACCACTGAAATGGTTGATTCAACGTTTTCCAAAATAAAAAATACCACTGAAACTTTTCTGCAGTGTTTCAGAGGTGTTTTGTTCAATGAAACGTTTCTGCGCATTTCCAGCTCCTCGGAATGGAGTTTTATAGAGTTCACCTCTAAAGACCTACGAAGGAAAGGTGGAGGATTGTCATTTTCTGTTCACTTCTATATCCATTGCTAGACATGAAGGAAAGGTGGAGGATTGTGATGGATGTTCCAAATGCAACTAGGTGGTAAATAATTGTCATGGAAGTCAATTATTTATTTTTAATGTAGTAAATAATTTTTCTTTCCCAACAAAAGAAATTCCTTTTTTTTTTATAAAATATTTTCACAATTCATATTTTTTCTTAGTAAATTATTTTTTTTACTAATTTACAAATTATTTACATAACAAAATATGTCAATAAAACATTCCTAATTTATCCCAAAACTTCTTTTAAAGAGTTGACAAATATAACCATATTTAGTAAGCAAAGATTGAGGTCCCATTGCTAGCTTTATTTCAATTGGGTTCTCTTTCTTTGACTTTCAATCTCTTATAAGGATACTAAAAGAGAGAGCATGATTCTTTCTTAAAACTCTTATGTATGAAAGGTCCCTCTCACTTTCATCTCTCCTTTTACTATTGCATCCTTTGTCTCATCTTCATAGGCATGGTCACCTTTTTCTAGGAAGGTGTCCTCTTCAATGAGCTCCACACCTTCCCAACCTTGTTTTTGTGTCTAACAAGTCCCATCTAATCACCTTCCCAACCTTGCTTTGTACGCTTACAAAGTTCCAACAAACCAAAACTTAAGATTTGATTTGTTATTGTGAAGTTAATTCATTTATGGACATTGTCCAAAAACAAGTGAAGAAAGAGGAGCTATATAAATTATTAAGAGAATAAACTCAATTTTGTAAATTTACTTCTATATAATATAAAATTTTGTTTTAATTTTTTTTTTTCAAATTTTTTATAATAAACCAACATCTTAAACATAAAATTTTCTCCTCTATATATATGCATGATTCAAGTTAAAAGGGCAATATATTAATATTATAAACAAGTGGTTCATGTGATACGATGGCTTTGAATTTTTGGCGATTAAATACCTCAAGAATAGTGTGATCATTGTTGGGATTTTATGTCGAGGTAGAATGTTTTTATTTAATATTTTTATAATATATATTTTAAGAATACGCTGAGGTATATTTTTATAATATATATTTTAAGAATGATTTTATTTAATATTTTATAATATGTATTTTAAGAATAATTATATATCGTTGAGATTTTGTGTTTTTATTTAATTTTAATAATGGTAAATAATGGTTTTGAGTTAAATTTCATAATTTATTAATGTATAAGTTAAACAATGTTATTTAATGATTTTTATTTATTTATTTACAATTAAATTATTTTTATATATATTAAAAATTTTGTATTATTTTAGATAGTTGATAGACAATATATATAATCAAACTTGTAGTTTGTTCTATCAAATAGATGGAAATCGGCACTGGTTATAAGCTTGTAAAAATATCCATGTTCAAAGTGATATATATAAGTTTTTAGCAACAACACTGTGAAAGCTATACATTGGTTGTGGGCCTTTCTAATACTGTAACTATGACTAAAATGAACAAAAGACATGACTTGAGAGAACTCAAGTACTGGAGGAACCCGAATGTCCATTGATGTTTGAGGGGTGAGGCCAATCTAGAGCGAATGCATATGGTTGGCAACAAGTTGGTACCTGCTTTTGGCAGACTCGCTTGAAAGAGAGTTGAAGAAGGCATCCAACTTGCGGAAAAATATGGTCTAACGAAAGAGTTGGTCAACAACATCCTTCCTTAGGTCGAAGATCAACTACAATTGATCCTTCGATAAGCTACATTGGTGGGGCATTGCGACCACTGTGTCTGGACTGGGGTTGGGCTTGAATTCTGGGCGAGCATCTTCCTGAACCACATCATCATGTAAAGGAGGAAGAGTCTCTTCTGTTACTGGACATACCCCCACCCCTAGGTTGGGGGTATCACCCTCCTCTCGTAGGGAATTGAGATGAGAGGGTTGTAAGTCTGTGGGAGCTATCAAGTGGAAGGTTGGAGGAGACTAGGGGGGCACCAGAGGGAACTCTTCTTCAACGAAAATCAGAATGATATCATCCCTTCTCCAATTCTGATCTGTGTGGGGAGAATCTCCAGAGGGCGAACCAACAAGGGAAGGGTCAGTGGAGGGTGGCGAAATTAGAGAGGAGGAAGGACCCGATCGAAGCCGACGGGCCATGAAGTTGTAATAAGCAGGATCATGTTTCGGCTTCCCTCTCTCACGTGACATTGTGGTTGAAAATAAATCATAGGGGTGAAGGGGCAAGAAAATCAGGGGAGCTACGGGCCAGAGGGAAACCAGAGAGGGAGAAGGAGACCAACCACAAAGCTAAGCCTTGCCTCCAATAAGTTTCCCAAACCAGTGATGGAAATCACCATTATAATTGAATGGATGTTCTTCAACATCTTCGTACCAGTCTTGTGACAGGCGCACACTCGGATCGAATGATGCATTAAATTTCCCATGCTGCACAGGCTAACCTCCGCCATGATCACTCTAATTCTTTACATCCGACTGAATGGTGGAGAGAGAGCAACAACTAATTACATTAACTCTGCTTAATGCACACTGACCAAGTGTCACCCCATTCAAAATAAATTTAATATATTAAATAAATAAATAAATTATATAAGAATAAAATTATAAATAAAATAAAATAGTTTTTTTTTTTTTTTTTTTTTTTTTTTTTTTTTATTTTTATTAATATATATTAAATAAATATAAAAATATCAACATTGAAAAGAAGCATATATATATATATAGTCAACTCTTCGAATTATGTGCATAGTTACTATTATATTGGTAAATGATAAATATTTAAATGAATGATACATAGGTAGGGGTATATACTCTTGGAATTTGACTTCTAATAAGAAGTATTTTCCATTTTAGAACATATTTGATCATTATCTTTAAATTTAAGTGATAGAAAACTATGAACAATTGAAATTAGAAAACTATATTGATTCCCACAAAATTATATATATATATATATATATATATATATATATATATATATATATATATATATATATATATATTATTTTGTTGTTGTAATTTGCTTAATAGCTTATAGTGTATGTGTTTTATTTTAAATTGAATGTTTTTTAAGGTTTTTCTCAATTTTTATAAATGAAATATTTAATTGTATCTTGTTTACATTTAAAATTAGAGAATTGAATGAAAGTTAACTTGTAGTAATAGGTGGTTTTAATGATAATTTAAAGTTGAACTTAGTCAAATGTTATGTAATGGGTGGGGGTTCATCATGATCAAGTTTGTATGTTGAAGGAATTTTATCCAAAGGGTTTTTTCCCATTCTAAAACATCTATAGAAGTTTGAAAAATCTTCTTGGATCACTGAATTTTGGCAAGAAGAGACAATATTTCTACATGGTTAGACTGCTCTAAACCAAATTGCTTGTTTCCACCTACTCTAATAGATGTGAGAAACATGTGTATTACTTGAATAAAATTTAATGCACACACCAAGTCTGCAACATTTGAAATATCACAACCTACAATTGATCATACGTCATGCTCAACATATTGTTTTCATCATTTAGTTCTTCCACGATGACATATTTTTCTTTGATGCCAATATTTCTACATGGTTAGACTGCTCTAAACCAAATTGCTTGTTTCCACCTACTCTAATAGATGTGAGAAACATGTGTATTACTTGAATAAAATTTAATGCACACACCAAGTCTGCAACATTTGAAATATCACAACCTACAATTGATCATACGTCGTGCTCACCATATTGTTTTCATCATTTAGTTCTTCCACGATGACATATTTTTCTTTGATGGTCTACATGTGTTTTTATCATGCATAAATCAAACAATATTTTCATAGTAATATTAATTATTCAAATATATTAAATAGAAATTTTAAATATTTAAGTGCAATGGAAATATAACGAGTGAAGAGAGTTTTTCAAAGTGTGTATTTTTAATTGTACCTAATTTAGGTGCCACACACAAATTTAGATCATCTTTTAATAATAATAATTTGGTTGTTATAAACCAAAACTATTCTATCTATCATTTCAATTGTAAACCGTGCAATAGTGCAACGAGAAAAAGTGACAAATTTCATACACCCACACTAAACAGATGGAAATGTTGTGACAAAAGAATTAGGATGTAGAAAATAGTTCAAACCAACAATCTTAGATGTATTCATTGCATATATCGCTCAATTTTAGTAGCCGCCTGAGAATATACATATATAAAGATATATGCTACAACTAGCCATATTTGTATTGAAATAAGCAATTTTGTTTAACCAAGCCCAATTTGTTTAAGGTGGCTTTACACCTAGTTCATTCTTACAGTAGAGCTTCAACTCTAAATCAGGAGAGGACAATCTTGCATAATTCCTTTGGTCACTATTTTATGAATTCTAGAGTACTAGTTCTCTTTAGAGTGCATTCATTGTTGTTTTGCTACTGTAAAAGTAGGTTCCCGTTGCACCTAGAGACACCAGGTGCACTATACAACCCATTTTTGTAACTTCCCAGACAAAATCCCTTGAGTCGTTGCATTGGTATAATTACTTCCAAAAGGAATTGCTGGACAAAGAGCATAAACAAAGTAATTCCTAAAAAGAACAAATGTTCACATCCAAAAGAAAACGCTACAAGATGTACTGCAACGACACACATAATATCATCATGAAAAGCGTGCATTAATACCCATCCTATATACCTACCACAACATCCAAACTATTGCTCGGCAGTTGTAGGTAAAAGTTTTAGGGCAATTTCTAAGAGACAACAATAATGTGACAATTTAATTTATATGAAACATAGCGTCAACTACTACCATGTACAAACTACTTTGCATTGGGGTTCATGCTTGTCATCATGCTTTTGTAGGTCCTAAGACAATGTCTTTGTTATGGGGCAACTCCTATCAGCCTTGTCATCGTGCTATTTGTACACACATTTGGGGCTCCATGGGTTATTATCGCT
>SNQJ01S0205456.1:0-16470 GCA_010110895.2 Picea sitchensis | reverse complement strand
TTTTACAATAATCGGGAATGCCAAAATTCCTATACATCCAAAAACCTAACCCTAGGAGATGAAGCGCCAAAAGTCATGTGGGCCCCGTTTGGGTAAGTTGGTGCATCAACTTCCCGGGGTCGTAACTTTTGCCTACAATCTCCGTTTTAGGCGTGTGATAGCTCGTTGGAAAGGTATCGTCGAGGAGATTCATTTTGGGGGCTCAATCATGCCTTAGGCTATCATTGAGAACCTCGGTCTCGAAAAAACTTCATTTAGGCCCTCAAAATGGCCCCAGAAGTGAAAACCTGCTAAAAATAGTGAATCGTCAAAATGGCCAGAAAACTGTTTTGAGCCATTTGGAAAAGGTGGGTGGCCCCCGATATCCACCTGGATCAAAGTTAACGCCACCTTTTCAGGTGCCTTCCACCGCCATCTTGGTCTCTTTTTCTGCACATCCCCTCATCAGCAGTCCTGAAATAATTTCAGAATGTTATTCACATTCATTGACCTCTTCCTCAAGGTCCATTTACATCACATATTCACATGTATGAGTTTGCCATAGTTCTTGGCCAGTCCAGTTATATTTACAAGTTGGGGGAAACAGGGTGTCACATCCTTCCTTTGGATCTTTTGAACTATCGACATGCGTCCTTCTGGATCCAAAAATCCAAATTTTCTCCGGCCCTTCGGCTTTCGCGCTTCAGGAATATCAAGTTTCAAACTTGCCTCCTCTCGAACAGATTTCTCTAGATTCCATGATCCGTCGCCACGTGTCCCTCTTGATGATGGATGGTCCTAAACTACTTCGGGACTTCAAAACTTTGGTAAGTCCTCTTCTCCTGCGTGTGAAAGGTACTAAGGTTTGTGTACCTTGTTTAGATAAGAAGGCTATCAAACCTTTGCGATGTGATCCAATGACCACTGTCGCTCCTCCTCCTAGGCTTATGACTTACTCCGACTTAGAAGGTTTTCTAAGTGATCAAAGCATTCTACCTTTGCTCCTCCTATGGGCCCGTCTCCTGGATTTCATTTGCGATCCTGAAAGTGCTATCTCTTTTGAGCTTGATCTCTTTGAAGGTTTTCACCATCCCATGTGCTCCTTGCATTTCAGGGATTGCTTCAAACTCAGTTCAAAGGTGAACGATGATCGACGGTTCACATGAATTGCAGGTCCCAACATGCAGGTTCTTTACCAGGGAGTTCGACCTCCGCAATCTGGAAAGTGTTTGCTTGATTCTAGTCTAACCAGGATTGTTGATCCTCCAACTCATTGAGATCAATGGAAAGGGTGAATTGCGGGCTGCGAACTATCCCATCCAATATTTTCACCTTCGCGTTCCATAGTGATTCCCCACCCTTGATCTTCATTCATATATCAACGATGTATATCAATTGTGGGGTTTAACTTGACCTTCGTACAACTTGAAATATCAGAGCATCAAGCTCCAAAGTTCCTAGACCCAGGTCACGTGGATCTTCATAAAACTATGGGGTTATGATCCCCTCTCTTAGTCGGGTTTTGGTTAAGGAAATAATCACAAGTTCAGAGTCTCCTAGACTACTGGTCTGAAGGGAACACCTTCCCGACTCACAAAGATTTAATCTTTGAATCAAGGCAAGGTAACTTGTGAGGTTACCAAATCGGTAAATATGCCTAGAGGCTTGCTTCAACTCTGGAACGACGATGTAAATTCATGGGGAAAGCACCTTCGAGTGATTAAACTAGTGCATATGGAAATCCAAGCAGAATTATAGGTTCTCAAGGAAACAAACACATACTAGTAACTTAATCATTAAATACAGAGAAGGAAACCTTTATAGACATGTAAATACTTGCATGCATCCATTGTTTACAATTCAAAACCTAAGGTAAGAAAACACTTATCAGAACCATAGAGTGTGATGCAACTGCTGAAAGGGGTGGTCGTTTCCACCCAACCATAGGCTCAGTCACTCCCAATGGATTTATCATTGGCCACCCCCGAGCTTAAGCCACGATTCTTTAAGATTCAGTCTCTTACTTCCAGCTGAATGAAATTTAGGGACGAAGGTTACTCTCCTTCTCCCAATACAAAAAATAGATAAGGACAGAGGTTACTCTCCTTCTCCTGGTTCAATCTCTAATTTATGTGATCAAAACTCACCATTCCTCCTTCAGTCCTTCCTCGGACCCGAGAGTTTCCTCTCTCGTCTCTACATTTTTTGCTTCATAGGTCTCCCTCTGTCCACCACACTTACTTTCTTGCCTCCCTCAGCAAGATTGCATGTGGTTCAAATTTCCAAGTCTGTGGTCAGGTTCAGAGGCCTTGCCGATGGGCAGTGTACCCCATCCCTCATTAACTCTTGAGGAAGCCTTCCCACCTACCAACCTGGCGAGAATTCATTCCTGGTCAGAGGGTTGTTATGATATGAGAAAATTAATTCCATCATGGTACTGGTTCGGTGGAGGTTAACACAACCTTTCCAGGTCCCCTCCACCACCTTTCACAACATTTCATGGTCTCCCTCTTAGCACATCCCTTCTTTCAGTATTCATGCAACACATAAACATTTTCTTTTAAAAATAATCAGAATTTACATTTCATCGACCTTCTACACAAGGTCCATCAAATCAAACATTCACACTTTTAAGTTTTCCATAGTTCCTCAACCCATATAGTTAAATTTATAGACTGGGGGAAACAGGGTGTTATAGTTGATGTCACCCTCTATGATACAGTAGCACATCTGCAACCACTATTTAGCCGGATCCTTCCTCGTCTGTATCCACATTGCGTGTCACATGGCCTGGAAATTGGTGATGTCCGCATATCGCGCGAAAAGTTTTGGTGTTATTCTCCACACCGTGGAGATGGCTTCTTGTAGGTCACGTATATATCCCTCAAAGATAGACCCATTCACCTTTTTTCTCCTCGTCTCTAGCCTAGATATGAGAAACAAATATATTTCCCCTTGATTTGGTTTGGGTCTAGTGCCAAAAACTATGTACGTTGGATCTCTCCATCCCATGAAGGCTAATAGTGTGATCAACCATGAATAGTGGAACTTCGTTCCTAGATCCTGCGCATCCTTGCAATCATCCAGGAATAGGTTCAAGAGGTACAGTGTCCACCTCATTGAGGTGACTTCTATGCACTGAGCTGCAACTGCAAAAACCCCAGCTGGGACTTCCTCCCTACAAAATTTTCTTAGTAGCTTGCATGCTAAGAGTTTCACGCCCAATTGTTTGGATGCGTCGTTGATCCTCTTGATAATGATCCCTCCTGTCCCCCTGTCGGTTCCATACTTCTTCTTCATCTCTTATGCTAGTGATTTTTCCTTGGTAATGCAGGATCCATGCCTCGAATTGGTAACACTGTTATTTTTGCGATAAGCTCAATGTCTATTGAGACACGCTTGTCCAACCAGAAGTCCCCACCATGCGTGACTGCTAGCATATTTTTGACACATCCGGTCACGTGTTGACCCCTACTAAAATGTGGTAGGTCCACGAGACCTAAAATTCCTGTCCTCTACAATCCGGTTTCCCATTGGAGTGTCTGATCGAGTGGTTCCACAAACCGACTCGTGCCCACCGTCTCCATGCATACTCTTTTTGCAAGTTCCGAGAACTTGTCTTCATCTGCTATGTCGTGGTCTGAGTATTTGAGCTTCCCGATGTGACCTAGTATATCTAGTCCTGCCTATACCCCATCTGGTATGCGTGGTAGAAGAATTTCTACTACAGCTTTCTTGCGAGGTGATCTGGGTATCTGTCTCCTATCTTTCTGCTACTGTGGTGGCTGGCTCGAAGTTCCAGCGACTTCCAGTTGTTCCTCAGTATACCATTCTGGATAGCCCATGATATCCTCGACTTCTCCCTCCGGTGGTTGGTATGATATGGTCGTTTGAGACTTGCCAGGCTCGATTACTGCGTCCTAATTCGGATTCGTTCCATTTCCTTCCGAAACTGGTACGATGTTTTTTGGTTGTACCTCCTTCAGGGTTTCTGCTTCTTGGTTCTGTGACTCCTGTACTTCTGCTAGTATGTCTGTATTCATGCCCTCCGGTGTTGGTTGTTGGATTTATTCCAGTATGGGTGTCAAGTGCATCAGTGATGTCTCTGGGGATGGGATTTTGTTGATGTTGACGATCTCCGACGATTGCTATTCACCTTCTTCTGCCTGACCGCGTGACCTAGTCTGAACTCTAGTTTTTCAGGCGTTCTGGCTCACTTCTGATTGCTTGGGAGGTGCCATGGCAGTGAATGTCTAATTTTTGCTGGCTTTGAATGGTCTCTGTGACCTTTGTGAGCTCGCTCTATGCTTTTCTTCCTCTATTTCTCTCTGTCTTCTCTTCTTCCATGAATAGACTGTTTTCTTTCATGTCCGTGTGTTGTATGGGTTTTCCATGAAGCTTCCTTCATTATGGGTTTTAATGCACCTTAACTATGGGTTCAATGTATCTCCATTTGATTCATACTTGCCATTACTCTGCCTTTCCATCTTCAGTTAGTGCGTTTAATGTGGCGTCCCATTTGTCCTTGCCATCATTTAATTTCTCCCAATGCTGTCATGTCGTCATGTTTTTTTCGACTTTCATTTTCCTGCTCGTTTCCATTTTTATGTGATCGTTGTCCTTCTCCTCACCGAGGTTGTGTTTCTAAATTTGTGTGACCTTTATACTGCTGGCGCGCTATGCCCTCCTTAGTTCTTTCCTTGTTGTTGTTGTTTTTTTTTTTTTTTACTGCACGGTGGGTGGTCGACTGTTCTTGTAGAGGTTTAGTCTGATCCCATTAATCACCCCTCCGAGTTCTGCACCTGATAAGTCTCTCAACTATACAATTCCTCGATATATGATAGATTTTACTTCGTACGGTCCTAGCCAATGCATTCTAAGCTTTCCCTAGTGATGAAACGATTTGATGTCATACATTAGTACTAGGTCTCCTTCCTTGAACGTATTCTTCTTGATGTGTTGATCGTGCCAAGATTTATCTTTTGCTTTCTGAACTTGTTGGTGGAATCCTGCTAAGATCCGGTCTTCCTCCATAGTCATTAATTGGTTCAGTCTCTCCTGTACTGCACCTCGTTTTGTCATTTGTGTGATTGCTGCTACGCACAAGCTTGGTACTAGAAATTCTAATGGCACCACTGCTTCTTGGCCATAAACCAGTTTAAATGGTGTGTACCCTATAAATATTTTACACGTAGACCTGTAGGCCCATAATACTGCTGGTACTTTGAGATCCCAGTCGACCCTATTGATGTTACAGATCTTTGTCAGTGCATTCTCCAGGATTTTGTTAAACGCTTCCACAGTGCCGTTTTCCTGTGGGTGATATGGTGTGATCTTATGATGATGGAATTCAAAATCTTCAGTCATGGAGCTGATGGTGATTTTTATGAAGTGTATGCCTTGTTTTCTCATTAAAATTCTTGGGCACCCAAATCTAGTGATTACTTGTTCGAATAAAAATGTGCTGTTGTTTTTGTGCTGCAATCCTTCACTAGTGCAACTTCTGCCCATCTTGTTAGGTATTCCATCGCAGTGATAATGTACCTTTCTCATGTTCTTTTTGTTGGTGGGTTGATTGGTCCCACAAAATATATTGCCCATTTATCAAATGCTTGGAGTGTTACTTATGGTCGTAATGGCATCTCGTCCCTTCTGTTGGGTTTGCCTACCCTTTGACAGACATCACATTTTTGACAGTACTCCTTCGAGTCTCTATGAATCATTGGCCACCATAGTCCTGCGCGCAATACCTTCTGCACGGTATCTTTGCCTGCATAATTCCCTCCTACTATTCCTTCATGGGCTTCTGCTAAAACTCTTGGTCTTTCATGCTCTAACATGTATCTTCGCAAGATGCTATCTGTGCCCATCTTATATAGATGTCTTGCAATCAATTGATACTTGACAACACATACTACCAGGTTTTTCTTCTGCGCAATATTATAATCTTGCAACGCAATACTCGTGCTCAAGTACTGGATGATATTTGCAAAGTATTCATCAACGTTCTGAACTAAGAATAGCTGTGCATCCGGAAAGTTGTCCTCCAAGTTTGTAGGTTCTTCTACATTGGTGAATCTTGATAGGTGGTTAGGTCCTGCATTTAACTTTCCTGGTTTGATGATTACTTCAAAGTCAAATTCTTGGAATAGTAGTAACCATCGACAAATTCTCCCCCCCAAAAATGGCTTGTTGACTAAATATTTCAGGGCTAAGTGATCCGTGAACATCTTAAAGTGTTTCCCCAACAAGTAATGTCTGAACTTTTGTAGTGCATAGACCATAGTTAGGACTTCTCTTCTATCATGTTATAGTTTTGTTCTGAGTCAGATATCTTTCTACTCACAAATGCTATTGGGTGATCCAAGTCCCCCATTCTTGGCTGCACCAAGATAGCTCCAAGTGCTATGGCTGATGCGTCTACATGTACATGGAATGTATTCTCCCAATATGGAAAGACTCATATCGATGCAGTGACCATCTTTTCGTTTAGGGTATCCAGACCATGTTGGCACTCGTCGTTCCACTGAAACTTTGTATCCTTTCTTAGCAGCTTTTCCATCGGTGTAGTTATCTATGCATAACTGTTGATAAATTTCCTGTAGTAACCTGTGTGTCCCAATGTCGCTCTTAGCTGACAAACTATTTTTGGTGGTGGTAAGTTAACAATGACTGCAATCTTTGGAGGATGTACTAGTAAACCCTGTTTTCATACTTATATATGGCCCAATAGTATCCCGGATGGTGTTACGAATATGTATTTCTTTATGTTCAGTGATATCTGACACTGTCTACATATTTCTAACATTAGGCGTAAGACTTCTACATGGTCTTCCAAAAAACTGTAAACTGTGCAATAGTCCACGTAAAATTCTAGGAACTGGTGGATGAATTCTTTAAATGCAACAATGACTACTTTGGAAAATATTGCTGGTGCATTCTTCAGTCCAAACGACATAACCGTGTACTGATAAGATCCCCATTCTGTCACAAATGTGGTCTTGTATCTGTCTTCTTGTGCTATCCTGATCTGATGGTAGCCTGAGAATTCATCAGTGAATGAGTAGGCTTCATGTTCTCCTATGTTCCCTAACACTTCATCCATGAAGGGTGTAGGGAATGGGTCATGTAGGCATGCATCATTAAACTTTCGCAAGTCGACACATATCTTGATCCCTCCTTGTTTCTTGTCCTATGCTACCATCGGGCTTATCCATTATGATTCTTTGACTAGTTCTATGATTTCAGCTTCAAGCATCTTGTCAATATCAACTTTGAATTTATTCTTATATATAGGGTTCAGTCTATATGGTCGCTGTCTAATCGATAATGCTTCTGCTCTGAGTGGTATCTTCATCTCTCCTAGCTCTTCTTCTATTCCCTTAATCTCTGTAAATGTTGTGGGGAATAAGTCGCTGTATTCACACAATAGCTCTGTTATGATTTCCACTGTTTGTTCATCCCAGTAATCTCCAATGCTATTCATTTTGGGTTGCTCGAATGTCCCAATATTGACTTTATTTACTTTAATCAGCGCATAAATGACTTTTGATTCTATGGGTGGGCCTTCCACATCTCTTTCGCCTTCTTCTTATTCAATCTGAATATTGTGTGAATCATCTTCATCCAGTGCTTCCTCTTGTACATGGTAACATGACAACAGTTCCTTGACTGTCTATTTATTCCACTGTTGCTCTTCTGTGATAGTTTCTATTTCTAGTGCTTGGATGAATATCACTCCTCTTATCTTTTTAAGAGAAACATCTATGTTGGGGTTCTCATGATTGAATGAGAAGGTGACTGTAAAATTCTGTTGCAATAACATCTAGGTCGTAGTTTCTTTGTGCAATTCCTGGTCTGTATACCAGTTCTCTAGGATGACCTCTAGAGTGTGTATAAAGTAATGAGGCCATTCCTATGGAGGTGTCATTTTCAATAGTGTTCTACACTCCTCCAAGTGTTCTGTTGGTGCTCTTTGTCCATCATACTTCTGCTATTTTCTATTTTTCTGTTCTGCGCCGAACCTTATGCATAGTAACTGCTTGCATTTGTACCAGTATGTGATTGTCTCTTTGTGTGCACCCGACCATTGTGCAGGTGTGGCCTTGAGTGCTAGATCTAGTGCTAACAATGTTTTATTCTCTAAGACTTCATCTTCATACTGTGCTAAGAATGTCTCCTGATTGTTTACTCCGTGGAAACTGGGTGGTTCTCTGATTTCTGTGCCTACCCATCTTATGACGCGATCTATTCTTTCACATATCCTCATGGATACTTCATGTAGCCTTTGTTTCCAGTTCTCTAAACCGGTGTTTGAATCTGTTGCACATGGAGTGATTCTCTACCAACTGAGTATCCCGTCTGCAGTTGGGTTTACGCAATCTTCATCATGTGTAGTTGTTCTGTACAACTATCTGATTTCCTCTAGGTCCAAACAAGTAGGTTCTATGAACCTCTCTCCTTCGGATGGGTCTAATGGCGCGATGACCCTGTATTCTACAGACTCAAATGTCATTTTCTTGGTCTTTAAGTTGATTATGGCCTGGTTGTCAAATGCCCAATCTAGACCAATCAATGCTGGGTAAGGTGTCGTTCCATCCACTATTTCAATGACTTCAAAATCTGCTTTAGTACGCACTCCATTTAGGTCTACTGCCACTCCTTTCAGTTTTCCTATCAGTAGGAATCTGTGTTGGTTTGCCAATTTCAATTGAACAAGTGAATATACTAATGTGGGCTCTCCCATGCATTGCCATGTCTTCTTTGGTAGTACATTAACTTCATATCCTAGATCTAGTATAACGTCTCCCATATTGAAATCTCCAATGTTGGAATTCAGTCTAAATTCCCTACTTCTTCTTCTTCTTGTGTGTAGGTGATTGCCAATTTTTTGTTCTATCTTTTCTTCCGTCTCAAGGCTACATTTTTCAAGCATGTTTTGCAATATTTTCACAGATTATGGATCACTTAATACCTTTACACATGATTGCAAAAAGAATTTGATTGTACTTACCTGTACCATAAATCGTATTTCACTGGTATGATCTAAAAATGAAAGCATTTCATATTTGGGTGTTTCCTTGCTTTGTTGCGTAGTTGAAGTCATCACAATATCTTCCTTCTGAAATTCTTGTCGGGCTTGCTTAAATATATATTTTTACTTCTGTGCGTCAAACTACTTCCCTGGTTCGTCGTTCTTCTTCACCCATTGATTTTGTGTTGGCACTTGTCAAACAATGTCATCCCCTATTTTTTCTCCTCCGTGAGTAACTATATTAGTGTTTCGTCCTTAATCCCTTGCTTCGGCAGAAATCCACTGAACATTCTGGTTGTTCTGATTCCTCTTTTCCTTAATCTTTACTAGTAGTGTTGGACATTCTTCTGTATCGTGGTCCGATGTGCGACAATACATACAAGTTACTGGTGGAAGTGGAAATTCCCTTGCGTAATGTCCCGGTTGTTAAAAATTGTGACACACCATTGGTCCTCTACCTCATCCGAAACCCCCTCTTTCTTGTCCTCCACCTCTGTAGCCTGCTCGATCTCCTCTCGGCACATTATACAGAGGTTCCTGATTGTACTGCGTGGTATTGTACTGAGGCTGTGCCATGTTGTACTATGGTTGCGCATTATTATATGGTTGCTGCACAATATTATATTGCTGCTGTGAAGTGTTGTATGCAGTTGGAGCTTGATTAAACTGTGGTGTGGCTTGCCCATTCATCATTTCTACCTGCACTCTATATGCATCTAATGTCCCTTCTCGCATCAACTTCATAGTTATGCAATATTTTTCATCATGGCCCACTAACTTGCAAAAGGTGCAATATGAGCTCTTTGGGATTGTCTGGTATTTTTGTATCATCGTGCAGTGATAAGGGTTGTGACCCGGTTTCTTGCAGATTTTGCACCACAATCCTCATGTTGGTAGTGGATTTGTCATTCCTACTACCATATACTGCCATATACTGCGCGAATGTTGGGCATTCGTTCTTGTGGTGTCCTTCCGTCCTGCATGTAGTAAACCAAACAGATTCTCGTTTGTCCTTGTTATTATTTTGGTTCAGCTGAAATGATAAGTTATTCAAGTCCTCCTTCAGTTCGTCAATAGCTGGGTCCATCTGCTGATACTATTTTTATTCAAGCTATAAGGCTTCCTACAGAGCTTCTGTCTGCGTTTGGAAATTCTGGTTTCGCAAAGGGTATTTTAAGTGTGTTGATAGTGAATTGACAAACACGTGTCTGTGTTGCGTCTCCGTCATGAGATACTTCAACTTCCCCTTCAGTCTCTTGAATCTCTGATCAATCTCCCATACATACTCTCCTGGTTTTTTTCGGATTTCTATCATCTCGTTCATGTATTGATCCTCTGAGATCGGCTTCTGGAACTCATTTATCAATAGCTTCTTAATGTATGCCAGTGTCCTTGTCGTCTGAGGGGCACTGTTTACATATAAACTCATGTACCAGTATAGTGCACAGTCTCTTAGCGTAATAGAAAGCTACGCAAGTTTGGTATCTTCATCAGTGATCTGTTTTTCTTCCCAGATATTTTCACAAATGAAGAATTGTTTCTCAGGGTCTTCTGCTACTTCTCCTCGAAATTCAGGTAACCTGATGGTGGGATCGTGTCCTGCCATTTTGAATGCTGAACTACTACCTCCTCGTGGTGTAGATACCTAACTACTGTTGCTTAAACTAGTTCCTCTAGTGGTTGTTCCTTGTGTAGATGTACTCCATGTTGTCTGACTGCTTCTGAACTTCAGTTGTCTAAACAATGGTGTTCTCTTTGGTGTATTAGTCGCACATGGGTTTATGGGTTCCACACTGACATTAATATGGATAGGATGGCTGCCTTCTCCTCCCACTCTTGGACCTCTCATATTTCGCTCATATGTTGCACATAGGATTTCCTCAATCTTCTCCATAGCCCGAAGATCCTCTACTTCTTCCTCATCACTCGCCAAGCCTTCCCTTGTGGCTATATCTCTCTTCTTGGTATTCACCTTGTATTGGTAGGGTGCTCTGCTACGCCTCTTTCCCGTTGTCACCAATATCCACTTGATCTGGTCGTCAGCCATCCTGATCAGGTCCAAGGGTTCCTCCTCCTTCTTGCCCTTAGCCTTTCCTCCTTCCATTTCTCCTCTTTCTATTAGTGCTTCCCCTCTTCCCCCATGCACGTAGGGAAGTTTAGCTGTCTAATTCCATTGTCATTACACCTTTGTTATATAACAATATCTTAATTGAAGTATAGAGTGATCAAATGTACCTTCCTCGAGGTCCCTGTAGAAACTCTTGCTCTACTGCACTGTACGACTTTGCTGTATCTACTGCAAACTCTTTGATAAAACCTATCACAATACTATCAAGCCAAAAGTCTACTGCATAGGTGAACTTATTGTTGGTCTACTGAAGCTGCTCAATATGTACTGGGGTCCACTCTAGCTATTCAATCTGGTTCGTTGCATGGTTATCCTTCAACCTTAGTATCCACTATTGTAATAGATGTGGAAAATCATAGAAAAAGACTTCCTGTAAATCAATAAACATGTATTTCTCAATATATTTGCGAGGTGTTAGTCTAGGGTTTCTATTTTCTTTTTGTGCAAACTCTAGCTCCTTAGTTCTTAGCCAAGTTTCGATCTCTACTTTTGTGGGATTCCATGGCTTCAACATTCCCTCCTAATGGCTCATTGGTCTCTTCCCTAACCTTTTCTTGATATGCTTCTGACAGATCTTTGAGTTATCTTCTCTACTCAATCCTTTCCTATTCCTACCAATGGCAACGAAACCATTTGTTGGTTACTTCTCTCCTATAGTGTCTGAGTTTATTGACCCAGGGTTCATGTTTGGTCGAGGTTCCAACAAAGATTCTAAAACTATCGGCCCTCCTGGTAAACCAAAAGGCAATGCAACAAACACAATGCGCTGCACAGTCTCACCTGAGATAACTTTAATGGGTGGATGTAATACTCAGGTGTTTACAACCTAGGATTGAGTATGAGATAAGCGGGCTAAATATTGAACCATTATTATGACTTGTAAATGCAACATATTGTTATTCATGATTTATGCAGTAGATCCATAGGATTTTTCCCTTAATATCGCAAAATCACTTAAACAAGCAATATAATAACTCATTAATTCAACATAGTAATAACTGCTTCAGAAAATAGAGACATGCAACCATTCATCACACAACACAAATATTACCGTGGTTCATGCCCTCCTGGGGCTACATCCAAAAATATTTGGCTCTTAGATCTTTTATTATATTCTGTTCGTATCTACAGTGCCAAGTGCTTACAAATCCCCTCTGATGGGTAAGATCTATATGAGGCAAAATAGATCACACCAAGCTCCTCAACCCATGATCTAATCCTCAAGATCTACCTTCTCTTGTCTCTTCTATCTCAATAGCTTACAAAATAGGTCTTACAACAAAACATTACATATCGCATTTGCTCATGCGTAACTTACAATAGCATAATAATACTCCGAAGTGAACCGACCATGATGCCTAAACATCTATATTTATACATTCTGGGCTCTTCATTCGTTTAAAATAACTTACCAAAACCCTAACCCTACCGTTGTTAGGTCTTCTTCTACATGCACGCGTGTTGTTCTTTCTTCCAGCTATCGCTTCCCCTGTGCATGCCTTCTGTTGGCACAGGGGAAGACCCAGGGTTCAACGCTTCAACATCGCACCAACAAAACCCTAACTACCGACCCTTTCGGCAACACTTGCAAAGCAGATGAAGTCTCACCCGAGGTAGAGGCAGGGGGGTTGTAGGACTCAAGTGTCTACAACCTAGCTGGGACACAGATCTGTGATCACAATACTTAATAGAGTACTTACCAATTAACGTTCATTAGTATTTGTCCCTTATTCACATCACAGGTAAAAACCCTAATTACAGAACAATGCAGTATTCAATAAGATCTAAGCAAATCTAACCGTTTAGCACATAACATCGAACAGATCTAGCATTCATTCATGTTACTAACCACTAAGATACTACATCAGATGCATCTAACATACATAAAGATTCAACACTAAGAATAAATCAAATCAATAACACAAAGCAATCACAACACTGGATATACGTGGTTCACCCCTAGCGTGGGGCTACGTCCACCAACTCTTCATCTTCTTTATTATCTTCTTTCAATCTTCTTAAATGCACAAAACCTCAAAACCAACTCCACATAGGACAGAAGATATGCATGCACTTTGCCATATCCCCCTTCCCTGAGTTTGGTATAACACATATCCTTCTTACAATCACTTTCACTTAACTCTGCAAGTTCTCAACACACAGTATGCACAGATCCTTCACAACTAATCACACTTAGCAACCTTTACATATCTTGCACAAAGCCAACTTAGATCTGATCTTTTGCTTCTTACAATTCCTATCTACTTATTTATACATTTACAAATGGGGCCTAAGCATGGGTAAACCCATGGGCCGACATCCCATACCTGTTACATAAGCCCTAAAACCAAAAATCCAGCAAAAAGGGGTCCAGATCCCGCTATCTCTGCTTCACCTAGGTGCTCCACCTTCGACCAGCCTGTCAAAGTCCCAAAAGTGGTAAAACATGACCAAGGTTCTCCAAAACTTGGTCGAGGTCCAACAGGCCCCCAAAACTCACCGGTGACTCATCCTGAGTCACTCTGATCTGGGAAACTCTGCTTCGAAGGCCTTGAGCTTGGCTCGAGCTACCTTGACTTGCTACTTCACGAGGGCCTCTTGCTCGATGGAATATTGAATGATTCTCTCGGTGATAGGTCCTTCCAAGTGTTGTTCCACTGTGGTGACCACTTGTTCCAGCTTTGCACCTTGTCCCTCGATCTCTTCAAAAAGGGTGCAAGTTTCATCCTGCATTGGCTAGAGTCTCTGTGTCACTTCCATGAATTTACTCTAGATGGCATGGACCTTCTACTGAACTACGCACTGTTCTTGTGACCTTTTCATCTTCTCGACCGCTGACAGTAGCTTCAACTGTGCTTGTACTATCGCTACTTGTTTCTTTTCTTCCTGGAGCCATGAATCCAATGTCCTTAGTTCTGGGTCCTCTGCAAGGCACTCATAGGTTTGTGCACTTTGATTGTTGAGTTGCTTACATTCTAAGGCCAATGACTTGATTCTTCCGACTGCACTCCAGGCAGTTTCTTCCCTCTGATCTCGCGCTTCCTGTGGAGTGCTCGACACTATTTTTAATTCTAGTTCTGTGACTCTTGCTTGGAGCTGTTGAATGGATTCAACACGCTTACCCACTTGGATCTCAAATGTTTCCTCTTCCATCTGTGCTAGGCCCGACACAGAGTGAAGTGCTCTAGTTACTGCTTCTTTAACTCCAATCTGCTCCGCGAGCAACTATTCTTTTTCTTTCTGGAGCTACTCTCTATCCTCTGCAAACTTCACTTGGAGGCTGTATTTCTCTTGCTTTGAAACCTGACACCGCTCTAGGGCTTCCTCCTTTGCTTACTTCAATGCCTCTGTGGCTTGATCTTTTTCTTCCTAGACCCAATGAAGGCAAGATTCTATCACATCTTCTATTCTATGTAGTTGGGCAGAACCATCTCCTAATTCTATGCCCCTTGATGACAACGATGCTGTAGACACTATGCGGCTCAAATAAAGAGCCTGTTGTACCCCTTTGATCTCTACCTCGATTCGGTCATAAATTGTCTCCTATTTGTCTTTGCTTCGCTAAAAAAATTCCTTAGAAGTATCTGATACATCTGAGATGATGAGGTCAATATCATCCACCATAAGTATAATATGTAAGTGGGGCTTATTGGCACATGACTTCTTCCGTGCTAAGGGTTTCTTTGGAGAAACCTTTATTTTCTTGGATGCCTCTGTCTCCGTGAGGGGATCTTTAGGCGGTGTTACTTATCCCTGTTCCTACTTGTCTTCTGCCCCTTCATCCTCTTCTTTGTCTACTTCGTTACCTCCTCCCCATTCAGGTGAATCTGGTGTAGTCTCCTTTGATGTGTTTTTGGCCCTTGGTTATGGAAGTAAGTGAATATTAAGGGATAAAAGGAAAAATGTGAACTGCGTGGAAGACACAGTGACTGATACTGGGTCAAAGTGAGAAAAAGAGCAGAAAAGACGGAGCGAATTAAGAGAAAGAAAGCCGTTGGACTAGGAGATAAAGGATGACAGATCAGAAAGGAAGAGGGATTGTGGACAACTCAGCAAGCAAAACAAGATGTCAACAAATTCTTTGGAGCATCGCGCGTGAAGGAAGGAAAGATAGGCTGGAGGAGCCCTGAAAACACGCGTCAAGTTGACCTAGGGATTTAGCATTTAGGGTTTTGGACACCTAGGGTACTACCTAAGGTTTTCGGTGAGCTATTGTAATGTATAAATAAAGGTCACAAGGACCTGGTATGGTCTAGAGTAAGAGATATAGAAGAGATTATGCGATGAGAAGAGATTGCTATTAAGAGAGAACTATTGTTTTGTGAGAGTAGTCTGTATTGTAATATCTTCATCTGGGTGCGAAGATCAACCCTACTGCTGGGTGCCCAGGGAGGGGAGAGAAAGAGAGAGAAGAAGAGAATATATGCTAGCTAAGAGCACAAATAAGAATTGTATGCTTCCATCTTAATATATCATAAAGCACAGTTTTGTGGACGTATCCCTAGGGAGAGGGTGAACCACATATATCTTGTGTTATGTGTGATTGATGATGTGTTCTCTGTCAATTGATATGTAGCTATTGAGATATTATGTTAGATCTGGAATATAACTTACAGAATATGTTTAAGGAAGATAAAGAATAACTAGGTGACTGTGTGTTATTACTCTGAATCCACTCTACATTTCCTCTGGTTGTAGACACCTGTATCCTGCAACCCCCTATAGCTACTTCAGATGAGACTACATATACTTCGAAGGTGTTTCCAAAAGGGCCAGTAGTTAGGGCTTGTTGGTGTGCTTTTAGAGATGAACCCTGGGTCTGCCCCTGTTCCAACAAATGGTTCCATTTCCATAACACAAATATTCTTGAGGGAATGTCAAGGTGGTTTCCATCAAAGACAGAGATTCATAAGTGGATATAAGATCAAGAACAGGACTTCGCTGAAGCCCAGAACAAGAACCCCAGTCTTGGTACAGAGGATTGGTTGGGAAGATATATCTTTACTGATATACATGAGATTTTCTTTGGAGGAATCCATCGGGAGCTATATGAATGGCTAGCTAGGTTAGCAGATACCCAGTTTGAAGTCATACTCAGACCACTTGTGGTTTGGACATCGATGCTGATCAAGAAGGTCAAGAGAGTTGACAACATCGTGTCAAGAGTAGTATATCACTGGTTTGATAGTACCATCAGAGGGTATATCACTGAGTTTGATGTTGACATAGTGGAATCGTATAGCCAAGTAGAGAGATATTTCTTTAAGGGACATAGAGGAAATTTTTTACATTTTTTAAAGTTGAATATCAAGATGCTATTGCATGAGAA
>SNQJ01S0205455.1:3531-16501 GCA_010110895.2 Picea sitchensis | reverse complement strand
TCTTTGCTCTCATTTCATGCCGAAAATAATCTGGATCAGTGGTATCAGAGCAGGCTGCTCTTGATCGTTTTTCAGTGCATGTCCCCGACGAGGTCCAAGTATACCAAGTTGGGTCTCGAGCTTGTCTCTCTTGAGGAAAATCTCTCTCATACGCCCAAGAAACCCTCTATAGTGGAAGAAAAAAAAACAATGGATCAAAAGTTTCTATTAATATGTTTCTCAAGAAAGCTCTCACACAACAGAGGGATGAAATGATGGAGAATTTTTCCCACATCCTTCAACACTTGTTGATAACAGTAAGAACGTCTTCATCAAGTGGCCACTTTGGAAGAACCTCTCCTTTCAAGGTACAAATTAATTTTGATATTCCTGTATTTGAAGGAAAGATAGATGTGGATGCCCTAGAAAAATGGTTAAATCTGCCAGAAGGTTATTTCTTTGTTCACAATTTCTCCGACGAGGAAAAGTTCACCTTCACACTCCTTAAGGATCTCCCCCATGTCAAACATTGGTGAGAAAATTACTGGGAGAAACATTCCATAGAGGAGTCTAGAATATATGGGTTCGTGCCCACTTGGGATTTTTTTGTGGATGCGGTCAAGGAGTAGTATTACTGACGCAACCGCCTACCCCGCAGGGTCTCTGCGCCCGACCTCCCAGTCAAAAGGATCGTTCAAATTCCCAAAATTTGTGAGCCTAAGCAGCTCCTTCGATTCCAACTGTGTAATCTCTGATAAAAAAATCCGATCCACAGGTCCTTATTTCCCTGTCACGGCCCCTGCACGCGCCTATGACTTCTCCCTGATGACAATTTCGGGTTTCGGGGTTTCGTGATCCCTGGTGTCAAGAGTTCCCTGTCCTCTTGAATCCCTGATCTTCGATGAGTCAATTCATCGATACGCGCCTTTAAGTGTTATCCCTCTTGGCTAAACTCCTGGCCCACACGACCATTATCCCATAAGACCACAGACTTATCTCTTATCGGGGTTTCGGGCTTCCCAATGCCGAAATGCATAAACCTTTTGTCCACGGGATCCCCGATCCTCTGATTCCCGATATGACATCAGCTAACAACCCCTTTTCGCCTTTAGCATGATCAACGACTGTGATCGCCTATGAAACCAATGATCCCTGATCTCCCTCGAGACTTCAGGCTTTCAAATGCCCAGATGCATTTGCCCTCGGGACTGTCGATCTCTCGAATCTCGATTCTCTGATATGATGACAGCCATCCCCTTAAATGGAACTTCCCTTCTTTCGGGGGTTCAGACTTCGAAGTTCCGAAATGCATGGAATTCCTGTCCACAGGGTTCGCGATATCCCGATCCCCGTAACACCGATAGATAGCTTTCCTTTCGAGAAATTTCCCGAATGCTCTGATCTCCTCCACGCGTCCTCTTCTGATGGATGATTCTAATCGCTTCTCACGATTTCAGAGTTTCTTCTATTGAAATGCTCCGACCTTTGGTCCTCAGGATTTGTGAAACGTCGAACCCCGATGCGTCGGTTTGACTTTTCTATCGGGACTTTCCCCGATGGTTTGGATCTTCGTCACATGTCCCCAACAGATGGATGGCCCTGATCCAATCTCACTATTTTGGGATTTATGATACCCTGATGGCAGAGATCCTCTGTCAACTCAAAACCCCGGTAGCTGATATACCGATGAGTTGCTCGATCTCTGCCACGTATCCCCACAAATGGATGGCTCAGATTCCCTCTCGCTATTTCGAAACTTGAAATGTCCGGATCTTCTCGACCTCGAGAACTCCGATATCCCGAATGTCGATATCCTGATAATCCAATCCTTTCGGGACCTTTACCCCCCTGTACACGAAGTTTAAACCTCATGCAACTTACGATCGATCCAACGGCTGACGAGTATTTTGATCAGATCTCATGATTCAGATCCAACCTTCTTGTGCACTCCTCCTACTCTCTCTTGGACGTGCAAACCAACGGTCTGGATCTCCTTCTCCAGCCGATCTAATGGCTACTGTGCTCCCTCCCGAGCTTGCTCACTTTCTTCCCACCTTGGGAAAATTTTCCAAAACTCAAAGGCCTCGACCTTTCTCTGTTTCCTCCTGCGAGCTTTCGACTTTAAGCCTCGCCTGCGTTCTCCATGACGTTGTTCCTCCTGAGCTTGTGGAACTCTGAACTCTCCAAAGAGTTCTTCGACCTCTTTGTTCCTTGCAGCTATAACTCTGTGTGTTGAAAGAACTACCCCTCCTGAGCTTATCCTTGAATCCCAAAGGGATTCTTTGACTCCTGCGCCTCTGCAGAGTCTTCACGCGCACAAAGTGATATCTCCCGTGAGTTTCTCAAACACTCATATCTCTAAGGAAATAAATCCTTCTTTCTTCCTCCTTTAAATGGAAATTATTTGGATGCCCTCCTGGCTATCCTCTGCCTCAAGAAACCTCTTGTTGAGTGCTTCTGGGTATTCAGTAACCCCGCGAAGATCCCTCAGTGGATTTTTCCTCCTAGATACATAAATCAAAGAGTTCTCTTCTTCCTGTGCCTATCTACACACTGTCTCAATGCCCTCCTGACAGAGTATCTTCTCATAGAACATCCAATAGTTATGTCTTCTATGCACTCCTTGCACCTGCTCAATGCCCACTTGGCATAGCTCTTCAAAATCCTCAGTGACTCTGATTCTTCTTTCTGAACTCACAATAGAGTTCCTCCAAATGCACCACTGTGCATATGCTCAATGCCCACTTGGTAGAGCTCCACAGAACTCCTCAGAGATTCTGTCTGCAACTGTGTTCTTCTCCACAGCCTTGCCTCCTGAGGTATTCAGCAACCTCATAGGTCTTCTCCCTGAGTTGATGATTTCAGCTCTTGTACCGCAGCATGTCTTCGTCTGAACCCGCAGTATTCAGAAGTGCTTCAACACACCGGTATTCAGAGACCACAGTACTTTGTCACGCCCTCATGGCATAAAACCTCAAAGACCTTCACCTGAAATCAAACACACTCCTGCAAATGGAAACCTACAGCATACATCTACAGCATATATTCAGATCATATGAAGAACACTCACAGACATTCATTTAACACATAATCATGCAGGAAAAACTGCTCTTTGTATTAAATATGGCAAATGCCTATTTTTACAAGGTGTTCCTGAGCACCACCTGTAACAAGGTCTCGGCTCCTTTTATTTTTCTCTCTACTCTTATATTCCTATCTCCACTCTCCACTAACTACTAAAGAGATACAATTCATCTTTTTACATGAGGGGGCTCTTCGAGCTCTTCCCTCCAATCTACCTACCCTATTCAATTACATTGAATGGGTTGTCTAGTCTGTTATCCGGATCTAGATCTCAGACTTACAAACATTAAAGGCCTACTTATCTATAGCCTATACAAAGGCATGGCTTCCCAGCTCAACAGCTTAAACATTTAATTACATTCAATTACAAAATTGAAGATGAGGGTTGCGTCTCTCTTCAGCCTTTGAATGCATGCACTTGACGTGGCTGGCTGGCTGGCTGGCTAACGTGGAGAGATGCTCCTGCATCATACTCCTCAGCTACAAAATTCATGAGCTCCTGCTCATGAGCTTCCCATCTCTAATGTTGAAATCCTCCTAGATCCCAAATCATCCTCTGGAGCTGTCCATCCGCTCCATCTTCTGCTGTTGGTGTTGATGTTGTTGTTGCTTCTCTTCTGCGTAGCTTCTCCTTGCTAGAAGTTCCTACTAAATCTACCATCAGCCTTCTGATGTCTTCTATCACTCGGTCTAGCTACTCCAATGGCTGGCCTTGTTCATGCAGTCTCCTCAGCTGCAAAAAATTTCGGCACATGAGCATATCATCGTGATCTCCCATGCCTTCTTCATCAGCTTCCAACATCACTTGTTGGATGTCCATGCCTTGCACCTTCACCCTTCTCTCTAGGGCTTCAATCTTCTCATATAGATCAACAAAACAAATGGTGTCTACCCCTCCTTCTTCTTCTTCTGCAAACTCCCATGTTGCAGTCTTTTCATCTTCCGGGCTGAAAATATTGAGCCATTCCTCAAAATGCTCATCATCCTCTTCTGCTGTCAGCTTCAATGCTACAGCTTCCTCAGCTTCCTGGCTGAATATGTTGAGCCATTCCTCAAAATGCTCATTTTCCTCTCCTGCTTCTTGGGCAGTTTCAAATATCCGCTCCAATTTTTCTTCCCTGATAGTCACAATTGATTGTTCTTCTGTTGTTGTTGCTTCATCTGCAACACACACTTCTGCATCCTCTGAACTAAGTGGTAGGGGTATTTCAATTCCCCCAATCATTAGAAGGTCCTTCATATCCTCCTCTTCTGTCAGCTACACCTACTAATCCAAATCCACCTCCAAGTTTATGAGACTCTCAGATAGTCTCATCTGCTTATCCCTGCCCACCTGGCAATATGGGATCTATTCACTGCTCTTCTGGTAGATTATGAGATCAACTGATCCCATCTTCATCAGCACTCCTTGCTGATTTGAACTCACCTCTGAGTCCCTGAGACTTTTAGATAGTCTCGAATGCTCATCTCTACCCACCTGGAAATCTGAGATGCTTCCACTACCCTCCTGGCAGTCTTCGAGATCCCGCAACGACCTCATATCATTGCTCAGTTGGAAATGTGAAATTCCTTGGCTGTCCTCCTGAAAGTCCATGAGATCCCACAGTGATCTCAACTTCTTGCCCATCTGGCAATATGGAATTTCCTCTCTGCCCTCATGGCAGTTCTTGAGATCTTCAGCTGATCCCATTTTATCCTCTTCTCTGAGATCTCTCCCAATCTCCGGTTCACATATCTGAACCATATGCTCAGGTCCGTCAAGGTTTTCAGTATGCCTCAACCATCCTTTTAATAGCTTATGCTGTCTCCTGGCCATCAATTCCTTGACTGGCCATTTTGCTTTTGCCTTCCTCATGGGCCATTCATACACCCATCTCGGCTTGGCTTTCTGTTGCATCCTCAATACAAGCTTTTCTATCTCTCTCTTTATATCAGTGAGCTCTTCATCTATATCTTCTTGGCTCCATAGCTCTAAATTTTTCCTTCCAGCATACCTACAGCCTTCAGTAGCCATGTTGTTGTCCCTGTCTGCCCTCCTGGAAAATCTGCTGCTCACTCTTGCAAACCTAAGTGTTTCAGCTTCTCCTACAGTCTTCCTGACTACCTATGGATTGTTGCCTACCTACAAACAAATCCTTACAAATTTTCAGTACTTTGTCTTCTTCCTTTGCCTCCCTTGCCTGAAATATACAAGCAAGAATTAGGCTCTGATACCACTTTGACGCAGCTGCCTACCCCGCAGGGTCTCTGCACCCAACCTCCCAGTCAAAAGGATCATTCAAATTCCCAAAATTCGTGCGCCGAAGCGGCTCCTTCGATTCGCACTGTAGAATCTCTGACAAGAAAATCCTATCCACAGGTCCTTATTTCCCTGTCACGGCCCCTGCACGCGCCTATGACTTTTCCCTGATGACAATTTCAGGTTTCAGGGTTTTGTGATCCCCGATGTCAATAGTTCCCTATCCTCTTGAATCCCCGATCTCCAATCAGTCAATTCGTCGATACGCGCCTTTACGTGTTATCCCTCCTAGCTAAACTCCTGGCCCACATGACCATTATCCCATAAGACCGCAGCCTTATATCCTATCGAGGTTTCGGGCTTTCCAATTCTGAAATGCATAAACCTTTTGTCCACGGGATCCCCGATCCTCCGATTCCCGATATGACGTCCGCTAACAACCCCTTTTATCCTTTAGTATGATCAACAACTGTGATCGCCTATGAAACCAACGGTCCTTGATCTCCCTTGGGACTTCGGGTTTTCAAATGCCCAGATGCATTTTCCCTTGGGACTGCTGATCTCTCGAATCCTGATTCTCCGATATGATGACAGTTGGCCCCTTAAATGGCACTTCCCTTCTTTCGGGCCTTCGGACTTCGAAGTTCCAAAATGCATGCACTTCTTCTCCACAGGGTTCGCGATATCCCGATCCCCGTAACATCGATAGATAGCTTTCCTTTCAGGAAATTTCCTGAATGCTCTGATCTCCTCCACGCGTCCTCCTCTGATGGAGGGTTCTAATCGCTTCTCGTAATTTCGGAGTTTCTGTTGCTGAAATGCTCCGACCTTTGGTCCTCAGGATTCATGAAACGCCAAACCCCGATGCGTCGGTTTCACTTTTCTATCAGGACTTTCCCCGATGGTCTGGATCTTCATCACATGTCCCCAACAGATGGACGGCTCTGATCTAATCTCGCTATTTTGGGATTTACGATACCCCAATGACAGAGATCCTCTATCAACTCAAACCCTGGTTATCGATATACCGATGGGTCGCTCGATCTCTGCCACGTATCCCCACAAACGAATGGCTCAGATTCCCTCTCGCTATTTCAGAACTTGAAATGTCCCAACCTTCTCTACCTCGAGAAATCCGATATCCCAAACGTCGATATCCCGATAAGTCAATCCTTTCGGGACCTTCACCCCCCTGTTCACGAAGTTTAAACCTCGTGCAACTTCTGACCGATCCAACGGCTAATGGGTATTTTGATCAGATCTAACGATTCAGATCCATCCTTCTTGTGCACTCCTCCTACTCTCTCTTGGACGTGCAAACCAACGGTCTAGATCTCCTTCTCCAGCCGATCTGATGACTGTTGTGCTCCCTCCTGAGCTTGTGCACTTTCTTCCCACCTTGGGAGAATTTTCCAAAACTCAAAGGCCTCGACCTTTGTCTGTTTCCTCCTGCGAGCTCTCGACTTTAAGCCTCGCTTGCGTTCTCCACAACGTTGTTCCTCCTGAGCTTTCGGAACTCTGAACTCTCCAAAGAGTTCTTCGACCTCTGCGTTCCTTGTAGCTATAACTCCGTGCGCTGAAAGCACTACCCCTCCTGAGCTTATCCTTGAATCCCAAAGGGATTCTTTGACTCCTATGCCTCTGCAGAGTCTTCATGCACACAAAGTGCTATCTCCCCTGATTTTCTCAAACACTCAGATCTCTAAGGAAATAAATCTTTCTTTCTTCCTCCTTCAAATGGAGAGTATTTGGATTCCCTCCTGGCTATCCTCTACCTCAAGAAACCTCTTGCTGAGTGCTTTTGGGTATTCAGTAACCCTGCGAAGATCCCTCAGTGGATTTTTCCTCTTGGATACAAAACTCAAAGAGTTCTCTTCTTCCTGTGCCTATCTACACACTGTCTTAATGCCCTCCTGGCAGAGTATCTTCTCATAAAACATCCAACAGTTCTATCTTCTACGCACTCCTTGCACCTGCTCAATGCCCACTTGGCAGAGCTCTTCAGAATCCTCAGTGACTCTGGTTCTTCTTTCTGAACTCACAGCAGAGTTCCTCCAAATGCACCACTGTGCATATGCTCAATGCCCACTTGGCAGAGCTCCACAGAACTCCTCAGAGATTCTGTCTGCAACTGTGTTCTTCTCCATAGCCTTGCCTCCTAAGGTATTCAGCAACCTCATAGGTCTTCTCTCTGAGTTGATGATTTCAGCTCTTGTGCTGCAGCACGTCTTCGTCTGAACCCGCAGTATTCAGAAGTGCTTCAATGCACCGGTATTCAAAGACCGTAGTACTCTGTCACGCCCTCATGGCATGAAACCTCAAATACCTTCACCTGAAATCAAACACACTCCTACAAATGGAAACCTACAACATATATTCAGATCATATGAAGAACACTCACAGACATTCATTTAACACATAATCATGCAGGAAAAACTGCTCTTTGTATTAAATATGGAAAATGCCTATTTTTACAAGGTGTTCCTGAGCACAGCCTGTAACAAGGTCTCGGCTCCTTTTCTTCTGCTGTCTACTCGCAGATTCCTATCTCCACTCTCCACTAACTACTAAAGAGATACAATTCATCTTTTTACATGAGGGGGCTCTTCGAGCTCTTCCCTCCAATCTACCTACCCTATTCAATTACATTGAATGGGATGTCTAGTCCAATATCCATATCTAGATCTCAGCCTTACAAACATTAAAGGCCTACTTATCTACAACCTGCACAAAGGCATGGCTTCCCAACTCAACAACTTAAACATTTAATTACATTCAATTACAAAATTGAAGATGAGGGTTGTGCCTCTCTTCAGCCTTTAAATGCACGCGCTTGACGTGGCTGGTTGGTTGGCTGGCTGACATGGAGAGATGCTCCTGCATCAATTACCCTTTCGGTAACTATGATGACCATTATGTGAGATGGACCACACTGCGGCAAGAGAGGGGCCACATAGTTTCAAAGTTCACAAATACTTTCCATACCTTGCGCACCAAGCTGGGTATCAAAAACTTTGAGCGACATCTGGTTCTGAAATACTACGGGGATCTGCATAGGTACATCCAAACCAAAATGGATTTCCTGAACATCTCATCACTGGGAGTTGCCTATCTATATGTTGTCAAAATCGAGCAGAAATGTAGGCACTATATAAAATGGGAGTTCAGGTCTGCAAATCCACAAAAATCAAAGTATGATAAAGACAACCCTAACAAACAACCTCTAGAAAACCAACCCAAGACATAGGAAAGGAAGGGTAACGGAAAGATGAAGAATGGCATTGAAAAGTGGTGTGATTTTCAAAAAATCCCTTGGAACAACACTGATGAATGTCTCTCAAAACCCTCATTGGTGGTTGAGATCAAAGAAAAGGAGTTGAACCCTGACTCAGAATATGATTTAGAAAATAATGGGAGAAGATAGATCATCGACACAAACCCCATTGATATTGTCACGATCACAATAATTCAACCAAAAGATCCTAAAGAGGGGGAACACTTTTTTTCATTCAGAGATGTGGGTGAAGAGGACCCCGTTGCATTTTATTGTTGATAGCAGAAGCTAGAAGAACCTCATCTCTGCAGAGGTCATCAAATAGTAGGGATTATCAACAACACCACACCTGCATCCATACAACATTGCACAACTTTGCTAGGGACGAGAAATCTTTGTCAACCAACAGTGTCGATTATTATACAACATCTAGCCCTTCAAAGATGAGGTATTATGTGATGTTTCCCCACTGGATGTTTGTGATGTTCTTTTGGGCTAGCCATATATGTGGAAGCGCCATGCTATTTATGAGTCTCGACCCCATAGTGTCATTGTTTCTATGGGGGGTCATCTCTACCGAATACTAGAGGTATTTCCTACTACTGTCCCACCTAAATAGTGTCGCAAGGTAGTATCTCATACTACAAAATTCATCTTCTTCACAATCCATTCAAAAGGTGAACAAAAGGACACTACAACCACTACAGCCTCGGTCTAAGCACCTTCTATCCAACAGAAGCAGGCCGACAATATTGTAGCTAAGTGCAAAGGTTCCTTATGCACACAACCATCTCAAGTATCTTGATTGGTTAAAAAGCTCCAACCCCGCCAACAATAGGTTCGTGACAGTCTTCAACAAGCTAAACAAAATGACTTCTCCAACAAGGCAAGCAACTCACCAAGATTTAGATTCAACAAACATTTTCCCCTCTCCGTTGGGAACTCAATGCCATGGAGACCATTGTTTCCTAAGGTGGGAGGATTGATCCAAAAGGATCTCGGTGGCCACCCACCTATTTCAATTGGCTCAAAATAGTTTGTTGGCAATTTACTATTGTTAGTATTTTTTTGGTTCCTAAACTTCTAGGGTTGTTTTGAGGCCCTAAACAATGGTTTTTGGGGATTTGGGGCCCAAACAACTGCCAAAGGCACTAGCGTGAGCCAGTCAAAAATCGTTCTTCTCAATTAGACCTTTCCAACGGTGTAGCGAGCACCCCAAACGAACATCATATGCAAAAGTTAGGCCCCCGGGAAGTTGACGTATCAACTACCCCCATCGGGGCCCACAAACCTTTTGGATTTTCATCTTCCGGGGTTAGGGTTTTGGATTTTTCTTATGTTAAAAAGGCCTTTGCAGCCTTACTGTAAAAATCATCTTCTTGTGAATGCGGGTAGTTGTCACACCTCTTCTCAAAAATAAGTTGCCATCATTCTAACAAGTATTTCACTATGTATTTCTACAGTTTTGTACAGTTCACTCATTAATAGAAATTGTGTATTATTGTATCTCTGTGTTTATGGTTATATCTCTGATATATCTCTATTACATTATTGGATATCTGATATATCTCTGTACATTTCTTTATTATTTCTCTACTCACATTTTGTGCCGAAAATAATCTGGATCACAACAAACCTTTGGCTATGAGATAAGAAGAAAGTCATCTTTGAGACTCTCATCACTCCTATTATCTTATATGGTTGTGAAATATAGAGTTCTGACATCTCTAGAGAATCATGTAGAAAGATAGAGCAAATCCAGAAACATTTTATAACTTATATAATCTCAAAATTAAAGGAAGTACACCCTATCCTATCCTCCTCATAGAAGTGAGTCTTTCCTCCATTGAGAGCACCACTATAGCTAGGTACCTAATGTACAAGAACAAGATAAACAAGATGGAAGAAAAGAGGTTCCCTAAAATTTCTTTGAACTCTAGTCAAAACCACCTGTTGATCCYRAGTCTGTACTTAAGGCTTAGAAGTACAGTGTCAAGGCWTCCGAAAGTGGGTAAAAGATGGAGAAGAGAGAAACGCCAACTTCGGYAAAGGAAACTMGGGAATATTTCTACGTTGGCRTTKTCTAGCTTCCAACTATTCCTGGATAGCTATATCTTGTTCAATGGCTGCCCATGAACGTTCAAGTTCRACCCGRTTAGTAGCARTTTTAAGAATTGTGTCGAAAAGGTTTAAAGCAATGTGCATTTGGTCCGATAGTCCGGGTTYRATATTAGGCTGTGTTGGTACAGGGAYAGTCATGGGGGAAYAGTAGAAGTAGGAAAGACTTCAAAGAGAGATTAAGTGATGTCTTGATTTGGTCAAATAAAAGAGAATTTATGGTTTTAGGAATAAAATAGGGATRCAAATCAAAGGMTCTTTCCYGTAACYGTATTATATTTTAATCAAAGGTGTGAGGTGGGGGAAAAACWTTTAGCTGTCTATAGTGTAAGKCTTCCACCAAGGGAGAAACTCAYGAATAAACARAAGAGGAAAATGTAAGGAAATAACCAATGAAGCARAGAATATATGTAGAATTCTRAAAATGYAGATTGGTCTTACACCCRYTGATAGCTGGTGCAGAGGAAAGACAATAAAYAATTACAGAAAACCAAAATTCATTYKCTATAGYAGTGGTCGTACTAAATTATAATGAAGCACATCAATTATGAATATGAAATGAAATGAAAAATGAAATACAAGGAAACAAATGTGTAACACAGTCATGACGGAATTGAGAATCTTCAGATTTGCTTGTATTAACTTCTCAAATGTAAAAAACTCTGTTACAATCGACACAAAAAGGTCCAGCCATGTTTATTTATTTCTGTGGTATATTTATACAATTTTACAAGTAATATAGAATCTCAATAGTCGCAAAATTTCAGTTATGACAGAGAAGAGAGCAATCGCTCCATTTCTCCCACTCTGTCTTCACTTGGTGCCAGATGTTTGTCGTTGCGCGAGCTCGGTACAGGCGATACATCTTTCCACCAGCCGAGATATTAGCCGCAATGGTTTGGCTTGACAGCTGACTTAGAAGAAGTAAAATTTTTGGGCTAACTGTTGCAGCCTGTCTTCCATCTGTCCATCGATGATGTCTATGGCACATAGTTGCGCACTGGGTTTGATCATGCACTTATCAACTTGGACTATGTCCACCATAGTCATCTGAGAGATATCGGTCAAATCTCTTTTTTCCTTTTCCTTCAGATCAAGTGAGATCTGTTCCACATTCATTTGCATCAACGCCTCAGCATTACCTCCGTTGTCAATGCCCAGTAGCTCGTCGTCTATAGAATTAAAGGCCTCCTCTAAGGAATTGGTTATATTTTGGGCTTGTTGCTTGCCTTCGGCGATGTTATGCTCCCATTCCTTTAACAAAATGTTTCCTCAGGTTTTCTCTGAAATGGTGAACCTGGGAGTACCCACCGGAACCCTGTTGTTCGTGGCTATTACCACCTCCTGGAAGGTGACCTGAGCTGCTCCTGCATCCCTTTCTCTGGCCGATAAGTTCTCGGAAACCTAATTGACCAGCAGACAGTTTTCCCGGATCGCTCCCACCTTGGTGAGCAAATTATGTTGTGTCAAAGAGATTCTTCTTCGAATCTCAATCGCCTGGAATTTGAACCTCCCGATGTCTATCATTTTGTTCTCAGTGATCTCCACCCTAGCCTGCAGCTGCTCAATCAAATTCCTCTGCTGGCTCGCTTGCATCCGACCATCTTGGATCACCAACTATGCTTGCTCAAGCTTAGTTTTGAGCATCTCTATTTCATTTTTATCGGCCAATCTAGCCTGCTCCATTCCCACGCTCGCCTGATATTTAGCATTCTCTACTGTTGTCGCCAGTCTCGCTTCAAGGGTCTTAATTAGGCGGTTTTTTCTTTTAAGTTTGTTTTTTAGGAGCCTGAATGAGAATTGATTTGCCGAGGCATACGCTCCTAGTGTCCCTGCTATTTTATGGCGAATTGCTCATTCTTTTTATCCTTTCCCTCGGTCATAACTTTATACTTCTTGGCAGTCGACCCTCCTTCTTGGTAGAATTCCCTTTTTACTACTGTTTTTCTCTTTTTATCAAAGAAAAACTCATTTGAAGGGAGTTCTTCTACTCTTATGGGCCTCAACGCTTCGTTGAAAATCCATCTTGCATCGATATTTCCCTGCGTCGACTGCAAGGGGGTGACTGATATGATGGGTTCTCCAATCTGCTTCATAGATTTTCCTGGATTATCTATCTCTGTCTCCGGATTCTGCTTCTTTGGTGGTTCTAGAGTCTTTATCTCTGTCTCTGGATTCTATTTCTTCGGCGGGTCTGGAGATTTTTTCTCTGCTTCTGGATTCTTCGTTTGTTCCCCCCCCCCCGCCCTGGTGTTTTCCCTGGTCGAGAGTTGCAT
>SNQJ01S0205454.1:0-19459 GCA_010110895.2 Picea sitchensis | reverse complement strand
TGGGTGATATCAATTTCCTTACAGGTCGACTTGATGGGGATGAAGTGAGCAGACTTGCTCAATTTATCCATCACCACCATAATGGTGTCATTCTGTTTGGTTGAGGTTGGTAATCCAGTGATGAAATCCATGGAGATGGTTTCCCATTTCCATTCTGGGATTGGTAAAGGTTGCAATAATCCTGTTGGGTGTCGATGTTATACTTTAACCTATTGGCACTCTATGCATTTGGCTAGGTACTCGACTATTCCTTTCTTCAATCCAGGCCAATAAAATTGTTTCCTGGAGGCAGTGATCATTATTTGGTATCCTAGATGACCAGTATAGGGTCTTTTATGTAGTTCATCCATAATGAACCTCTTCAATTTGTCACACGCTGGAATATAAAACCTATTTCTGTAAGTGAGTGGACCTCCTTTTGTCATATGATAGCCTTCATATTTTACTCCGATGGGTTCTTGTTGTAGGTACATGGTCACAGTCTAGACGAAGGGATCTGTTTCTTGTGAATTTTTTATTCTTTCCTTGACATCTGTCTCGCAGGTGCTCACCACTGCCAGGTGAATTGTTTTCATACTTCTGCTAAGGGCATTGGCAGAGATCATTTTCTGGTATCCTAGATGACCAGTATAGGGTCTTTTATGTAGTTCATCCATAATGAACCTCTTCAAGTCGTCACATGTTGGAATATAAAATTTGTTTCTATAAGTGAGAGGACCTCCTTCGGTCATCTGATAGCCTTCATATTTTACTCCGGCGGGTTCTTGTTGTAGGTACATGGTCACAGTCTGGACGAAGGGATCTATTTCTTGTGCATTTTTTATTCTTTCCTTGACATCTGTCTCACAGGTGCTCACCACTACCAGGTGAATTGTTTTCATACTTCTGCTAAGGGCATCGGCCACCCTATTTTCCTTTCCTTTAATGTGTTTAATTTCAAAATCAAACTCGCTAAGGAGGGCCATCCACCTAACTTGTCTAGCATTGAGCTTTGGTTGATCAAACAGGTATCACAATCCATAGTGATCTGTCATAAGTACAAATTTTCTTTCCAGGAGGTAATGCCTCCACATTTTCAAGGCATGCACTATGGCAGCCAGTTCTATATCATGGGTCACATAGTTGAATTCATGCTCATTCAATTTTTGGGATTCATAGAAGATCACAATTCCTTTCTACATAAGGACTCCTCTGAGCCCTTCCTTACAAGCATCTGTGCACACGAGGAAGTCAACTTTTGGATCGGCGACCTTCAGCATGGGCGCACAGGTCAGTAGATGTTTCAGGGTTTGAAATATTTCTTCTCATTTCTGTGTCCACAGGAATTTTGTCCCTTTCTTCTGGAGGGCAGTGATTGGACAACCAATCTTGGAGAATCCTTTTATAAATATCCTATAGTATCCTACTAATCCCTTAAAGAATATAATGCCTGCAACATCCTTTGGGGTAGGCCATTCCATGATAGACCTGATTTTGTCAGGGTCTACCGCTACTCCTTCTTCGGAGAGAACATGGCCTAAGTAATGTATTTGCTTCTAGAATAATTCACATTTGTTGAATTTGGCATAGAGTTGATGTTCTCTTAGCACTTACAGCACAAGTCCAAGATGCTCTTCATGCTCTTTTCTATTCTTGGAGTAAATTAATATATCGTCAATAAAGACAAGCACAAATTTGTCTAGGAACTTGCTGAGTACATTGTTCATCAAGCACATAAAAGTGGCAGGGGAATTGGTCAACCCAAATGGCACCACCACAAACTCATAATGACCATACCTCGTTCGGAAAGAATTTTTATGGATGTCTTCACCCTTGATTCGGACTTGATGATATCTCGATCTCAAATCAATCTTTGAGAAAATAGACACACCCCCCAATTGATCGAACAGGTCATCGATTCTGGTCAAGGGGTACTTTTTCTTTATGGTTACCTTATTGAGTTGCCTATAATCTATACACAGTCTAAGGGTAGCGTCCTTATTTTTCACGAACATGAATGGTGTTCCCCATGGAGACACGTTAGGACGAATATGGCCCTTATCCATCATTTATTTTAATTTCATCTTGAGTTCAACTAACTCGGGTGTGCTCATCCGGTAGGGTGTCCTAGACACCGGCACCTCTCCCAGTGCAAGTTCTATCGAGAAGTCTATGTCCCTTCTCAGAGGTAAACCCAATACCTCTTTCGGAAACACATCTCTATATTCTTTCAGGATAGGGTGATCGTCAGGGCTTGGTTTGTCATCTTCAATTATTTTCAACACCCATATTGCATATAGGGTACATCCCTTTCGGAAATACTTTCTCATTTGCAGAGCTGATATTTGTCTCACCGAGACAGGTTTTCATACCCCTTGAAGGGTTATCCTCTCCCCTTCCTTACTTACACATTTTAAGGTCTTATGGTAATAGTCCAATCTCGCTTTATGGGCAGCTAGCCAATCCATACCAATCAACAGATCATATGATCCCAGGGGAAATATGTTAAAGGTTGCTTGGGTGGGGAATTCACCCAACATTAATTGGCAGGCTGGTATGACTTCTGCTATCCTCCTTTTGGTGACATTGACTAACTGTACCAACCATGGCTTGGTATGTTTTTATGGCTGTAGTTTACACTTGTCAATAGCTTTAGGGGATATATAACTCAAATTTGAACCAGGGTCAATTAAAACAGACACTAGATGGTTGAAAACCATACCTTCTATTTCCACTACTGAAGCTTGGTGGTTGGCTTGGCTATTATCCAAGGCTGCATAAATTTGTGGCACACTCCTGGCCACATCATTGATGGTAGTAGCTTCTTGGATGTTATAAATCCTTTGAATATTTTTTTGTCGGTGTGGGAAGTCTCTCAATATATGTTCTTCCCCGCAGCCCCAACATTTCAAAGGTTCTCTCTTTGGGTTATCAGTCTTCACTGATACGGGTCCAGAATTTTTATTTCCGCTCAAGGAGGGAAAATTCTGCTGGTGCATACTCTGGGCTGGGAAGCTCATTCTTGGGTTCTTCTTGTAGTTCTTAAATCCTAGGGATTTAATTCCCCTTTTCTGAAATCTTGAACTATTCTTCTGCTTCCATCCTTCGCGAGGTTCTGCTCGATGCCCAAACTGTTCATGACAATAGGTTTCCTTTCGAATAGTGTCTTCTAGAGTCTTTGGCTCATCAAATTCAATTCTATTTCGATAGTCCTTAGGTAGTCCACTAATGAAGCGTTGCACCTTTTCCTTTTCCACCTTGATATAGGGTACATACCTCAACAAATTGAGGAATTTGTTGACATATTCTTCTATAGTAAGTTGTCACAATTTGAGTTCATAAAAATCTTTAGCCTTTTCATCGAAATATTTTTTCAATAGATACTTCTTTCGGAAGTATTTCTCAAACCGTTCCCAAGACAGGTCCTCTTCATGAACCCCTTTCATATTCTTAAGGTCTTCCCACCAAATGGAAGCCACCTGGGCCTTCATATTTTTTGAAAAGTCATGGACTCTGAAATACTTCTTTAGTCCAAGAAGTCAGGCCTTTGCTTCCTCTCCCTTCTTTATTTCACCGTCGAAGGAGGGTGTTTTGGCCTTTCTCAATTCTTCGAATTTTCGACCCTTGGAAGACTTTTGCTTCTTCTGTTTTCTTCGGGGATAGGAACTAGTTCTTCTACTAGAAGAGCCTTCTGAATCGCTAGCTTCCTTCTCAGAGGAATCACTCGGCACTGGTCCTTTACCTCTGGGGTGGACCTTTATTGAGGTGCTCCTCTTAGTGTGGCCTCTGATATGACCATGTTTCTGAGTTTCAGGTTCATACTGCATTTTCCTTTGTAGATCGGATAAACTCTGCAGTAAAACTGCGTTAATTTCTATTTGTTTTTCTTGTTCTTTCATCATCCTTTCATTGTCAGCCTTGCAGCTTTGTAATTCGACCATGAGACTCCTCATAGTCTCGGCTAGATCTGGAGGGGTCCCTACTTCCCTCCTTTCTTCAGACTCTTCGTCTCTATTGTGGGATCCTTCTCCCACTTCATGGTGAGTCACCATACTATGCGTTGATAATTTCCCGCGGTTGATCTTTCACTTGCGTGCAAAAGGAAAAATGTTGGTTGTTAGTCAATATTTATATTTATTTATAACCAGTACATAATTCATATTTTCACATGCACAGACACATAATAGGGGTTTTTCATTCTTAACTTCATCTTTTGATTAGGAAGGTTAAGATAGAGGGTTACTCTTTTTAAGAGTGTTCCGAATGGAGCTTCTGCGCAACTCGTTCATGAGCCCAAGCAGGCCAAGTGTTGTAACCATGCTTTGATACCAATTTGTAACACACCCACTATGGAATAATAACATTTTCTCTTTTCCTCAAGGGACAGAATCCCCAAAGTCTTACGGGGGTCTAGTGCAGGCTAGTTCTTCCCTGTTCACCTCCCTATGATTGTGGGTTAGGACCATAGGCCAAACAAACCAGTCGCCTTTTTGTGTTTTGGGACTCAGAGATACAAGAGAGTCCAACCTTAACGGTAGAATGGAGAGGGGGATCCGGAATGAAACCCTAGCTGTAGATCTGGGCACGCAGATTATAGCCATCCAGATCTACCCGCCGCTTAATGACAAAGCACTAGCTCCTTTTCTTTAGTCCCTATCTCAATAGGACCACATACACGCTTAACTGCAAGTGCCTTTCACAACTCGTGACCTTGCGAGTCAGGAGTTGAAGACCCTTGAATTTCCTTCACCAATCGTCGATACCCGAGATTCCGATATGGTATGGCCCCCCTTCTGTCAGCACCTTCAGAGCATGACCTCCGGCTAGGCTAAGCGCTAGCACCTCTCACTACTCGCCACTTCGCGAGTTTCAACGTCGAACTCCCATACTCTCATCTCACGAATCTCCGAGACACGAAAAATCAATGGAGCGTTGACTCCCTTCTCTAGGCGACACGTATCCACCTGCCAACCACGCGGGCCCCACCTTGGGGTTATGCCACATGTCCACACCCGTACCTCAGCTCTCGGTACTTCACAACTTCAGCAGTTGAGATGAGGTCCACTCAACCTTCGATCCTCCGAATGTGTGATACGCGCGGTGAGGCTCTGATCCAATGGTCATCCACATCCTGGATCCTACAGCTATCTCCGCTCCTCGCGATTTCATGACTTCGCGACTTGAGTTGTTGGGCCTTTGTGCTCCTTTCTTATGAGAACCTGAAGTACGAGAAGTCAACAAGATGTTGACTCCTATCTAAAACGACACGTGTCCACCACCTGTCACCACTTCTACCTCTCTCTGGGCATCTTATCGTCACACAACCTGTCAACCTCATGGGTCCCTCCAAGTGGACATGCCACGTGTTTCACGAGCTCTCGCAACTCGCAAGCTCGAGACTTCTACGGTCGAAACTAATTCCCCTCAACCTCCAAGACCCCGATATGTGATATGGTGAGGAGGTCCTAACTCAATGGTTGCTCCTACTTCTCACTATTCAGGACTTCATGACTCCAAGGGTTCGGTCTTCCACCTCCAATCTCACAAATCCTCGATACGCGAAATGGTCAAATCTCTGCCACCTGTCCTCCAACATGGACGGTCCCGATGTCTTCGGGACTTTCGGGGCGTAGTCGAGTTCACTCTCCCTCCTAAGAAAAGGTTAAGATCGACGACTTTTAGGGCTCTGATGGGTCCCTGGGATCTACGGTCTAGGATCCCATCGCTATTTGCGAAGGATGAAAGGGAAATGTGTTAACGCCTACGTTCCTTCTCTAGATCCATCGGTGTTGACAGGCTTGGGGTATTCCTGAAAGGAATTCGACCATTCATTTACCAAGCGATAGGGTATTTTCCTTCTATATTTGAACTCGCTATCCCTTCTCAGCTTGAATCACGAAGTTCAAACTCTCGGAGCTTCAGGCTCCCATGACCCCGAGACCTTAGAAAGATACTCTTTCTTGCATAAGGGTTCCAGACCCGGATTGCATGAACCCTCAGACGGTTCTCGGGAAATTATCCCTGATCTTAATCGAGTCTCTGGTAAGGTTCAGTATGGTTACAAGGTTTATGGGGTAATTCTCGGAAAAGAGTACTCTCAAGGGGCCTTCCCAGAATATTATGAAAAACTAAGCAAATAAGATGCTTCTCGGTGGAGCGAACTCATGTCCTAGACTTAATCATTTGTGCAGAAAACAACTATGGCATGTAAACATACATAGGCATCCATTCTACCGAATCAAACGTTAGGTAAACACTTCTATTCAGAACTACTTACAAGCACATAAAACTGAACATGCGATTATGGCATTAACTTCAAATAAAACTTATCAGAAATAACACCAGAGGTGATGCAACGGCTGAGAGGGGTGCTCGTTTCCACCCAACCGTAGGCTCAACAACTCCGAATGGATTTACCACTAGCCACCCCTGAGCTAAGACCACGATGTTGCGAGACTGCATCTCGGTTTTCCAGTGACCAAGAATGAGGGTTACTCTCCCCCTTCTCTGCTATCACTCACTCTGCATATCTCCAGAGTTCTTATTTCTTCCCTCGCATCTGCCCCCCCTACACTTCTTCCTCATGCATTTCCCTCTTGTGAGGTTGCGTGTGGCATGATTTCCCTCGTGATGGTCAGGCCCAAGGCTCCTACGGATGGGCGGTTCTCTTCCCCCATCCCTCATTAATTCCTGAGGAGCCATCCACCTACCATCCTGTGAGTAATTTATTTCGGGCTAGCGAGCCACTCTTGGTTATCCAGGCCAGTGAAGTCCAAACACAATATTGGTTTCTATGGAAGTTAACGCCACCTTTCCAGGTGCCTTACACCACCTTTCTTCAGCCATCGTGGTCTCTTTTTCAGCACATCCCCTCTCAACAGTCTTGCAATATATATATTCATAATATTATTCACATTCATTAACCTTTTTTTCACAAGGTCCATTTACATCACACCTTCACATTTTTGAGTTTGCCACAGTCCTTGGCCAGTATAGTTATTTTTACAAACTAGGGGAAACAGGGTGTTACAACCTATACCAAGGAATTCCTTAGCAAGATGTCTCGATCTTATGCAATTATAACAAAGTGTCAATCCTCTCTTTCTTTTAAATGATCCCCAACCTTTCCTGTGCTACGCACTGGGATCACAGTGATGGAACTGCAAAAAATTCTTTCTAAGTTCCTGCATCCACTTGTTAGTCCAAAAATTCTTTTGATGCATAGGAATATCATATCTTTCACTATCTCTATCAAATTTATTCAGATCAAATCTTTATTCTAGTTGTGCCCTAGTTTTCAGACTAGGAAACAATCTATCAAACATACCTAGATTCATACTTTCGAAGAAAAAATTTCCACTTATCTTACCTTTGTTAGAGCACAAATATTTATGATCTTACCTCTTTTCTTCAGATCCATTTCCTTTATTAGCACAGAGTTTCACAAGTCAAGTAGAATACTACGCACTACAGCAACAGATCTATGCACAAAGCTTTCTCTTTTCTTCAGTTCCCAACAATCATAGTTTCAGGTCCCAAAAATGGAACCATTTGTTGGCACAGGGGTAGACCCAGGGCTCAATGCTTCAACAGTGCACCAAAAAAACCCTAACTACCAGCCCTTTCGGAAACACCTATGAAGTAGATGAAGTCTCACCGGAGGTAGAGGCAGGGGGGTTGTAGGAATTAGGTGTCTACAGCCTAGCTGGGACACATATATGTGATTACAACACTTAACAGATCACTTAGCCAATAAATATTCATTAGTTCATAAGTCATGTTCACATCGCAGATTAAACCCTAATTATAGATCAACGCAGTAGCAACCAAGATCAAGTACTTTCAATCACCTAGCACATAACATTTACTTAGATCTAACAATCAAATATCACAAAGCACTAAGAATCCATAGATATATATATCACACATCAAGATCAATGCACTAATCATATAAACATATAATCAACATGAGCAATATTGAACAAAGAAAATCAGAACACAGGATATACGTGGTTCACCACAGTGTGGGGCTACGTCCACCAACTTCTTCTTCTCTTCTTTATTAATCTTCATTATTTCTACATTCTTCAGCTCTTGCACACAAAGCCATAGAGTGCAACTCCGTAGAGGATAGGAGATCTGCGTGCAGCCTGCCAGATCCTCTTTCCCAAAATCAAGTCAAGTCACAAAGCCAACTCCTTATTAGCACAAAGCCTTACACAGTATGTGCACCAAGCTTCTCAATTACTTGCACTACGCCAACAAAACTCAATACAACACTTAGCTAGCAAATTTTACATATTCTTGCACGAAGCCAACTTAGAAAGCTGCAACATATGGTGCACTTAGCTCACTACTCTTGCACTAAGACAATCAGATCTCTTGCACTAAGCCAAACATATTGTGCACATAGCTAACGCTACACGTGCACTAAGCCAATCAAATCTACTTCTTACATCACTTAGCTACGTATTTATACAATTGCAACAAGGCCTAAACATGGGTAAACCCATGGGACGACATCCCATACATGTTACATAAACCCTAAAATCCCCAAAAGACCGCAAAATAAGTGAGATCCTACGATCTCATCTTCGACTGTGTGCTCCATCTTCGACCAGCCTGTCAAAGTCCCAAAAATGGTCAAACATGACCAATGTTTCCTCAAAACTTGGTCAAGGGCCAATAGGTAGGATCCTTCAATGCAAGTGTATCTTCTCTTGGAACATCCTAAGACACAATTTCTTGTGGCTTGGTCGCTTCAAAAGAACCCTCTTGATCTATCCTTCGCCTCAATGGTGGCAGGTGGCTCCAAAGTTATCGGTGGCAGGCCCTGAATCCTATAGGAACAACAAAGTTATTGATCTTCCACCTTGTGAAATGATCAATTGACACTCTAGGGTCAAGCTAGGGAGAAACACAGAGCACACACTAGAAATTCCCTAAAGGTAAATCAAGCAATCAATATAATGGTGGGAAGAACAATTAGGCAAATCAACACTAGAGAAACTTACTAGTGCAAGTGTAAATGGAACATGGAAACACCCTCCAGGTATACTCTACAAAGCGTGATCCGACATCTTTCCTAGGCACCATGGTATACCCCCGTAGTCACTTCTATAAGTCCCTATAAAAGGACACTAGGTTTCCATCTCACAGTCAGTTACCAGGCGGGTAAAGTCGATAATTAGGATGATCATAATGAGCATGATAGCTAAGTCTTAAGCCTTTCAAGGGTACCGAAGGCAAATGGTGCAGAAGAAAATTGAGGATCCTGAATGGATTCGAGGTCCACGAAGCTCAGTAGTCAAATGTGTTCATCAAAAATACCAAGAATGACCCTCAATATACGATCCTTACTATGCTTGGTCTAACTTTGGAGGGGTTATCTCCTCTACCTTTCCTCACACGCCCTCATGTTTAGACCCTATATTAGAGGGGGGTCCCGGATAAATTTTATGAAACTGGACTTTTACACTCTCTATCATAGACTCCTAATTTTATTTAAGTGGCCTTGAAGAGTTTCCTCTCCACCCTAATTTTAGGCCTAAAGCCTAGTCTACTTGGTGTATCCTATAAACAAAAAATTATAGTTGATTTTAGCATTAAATATTGATTTTAGTGGCTTGATTACTCAGGGGGTACGGAAGTGAAACTTGTGGTGTTCTTTAAGAGATTAAACATAAGATATAATAATCTTTTAGAACATTGTGCTGAAAGAAAACTACATTCTACAAATGAAAAAAATGGATTTTTAACTTTGAAGGTGCAAAGTTTTCAAAATAGAGACCAAGATCCTAAAACACAATTTTTCCTAGAATGATTTGTCGTTTCAAAATGCAATGCAACTACTAAAAATTTCCAGGAAGAAGCCAAAAAGGAACTTTGGGTTCATAACTCTTTTTGTTTATAAAAAAAACCTAAGCTACTAACACCAAACAAACATGCAAAGTAAAATGCAAATGCAATTAAGAAACTACACCAATTGTTTTAGCTTTTTATATGCTTAGAAATGAAAATAGCAAGCAACTATATTTTTCTTTTTCAAATGATAATCAAGAGAGAAGGGTGAAAAACCAAAGGCTAACTCAAATCCTAAACCATTGTCTTGGAGCAAGGATTCACAATAATCCATAGGAGGACCTAAAGGTCATAAGTACACCCTTAACCTTGACAACAAACAAAAACATACAGAGGAACAAAAAATATTTCTTTACAAGTTCATAGATAATTTGAGCCTTGAATATAGCCAAACCACAGTTAGCAGAGTCCCTAGAAACTCAAGAAGACCTGAGAAGCCTAGGGTTTCCTGAAAGGAAAGCAAATATTTTTGAAAAAAAAACTCTTCAAGATGACAGGCACACATGTTGTGAAAAGTCATCCTACATATGTATGTGGGTTGTGTATAATACAAGACACGTATGTACGCGGGATGGGTATAGAACAGGGTGCGTACACTGCTGAGAATTTTCAAAAAAGAAAATGATTCAGATAGAGCACTCAACCCAGGAGAACTGGTAAGCACCTATAAGGTGACCAGAGACCCAAAAAGACTCATACCACTTTAACAAAGAGGAATTCAATCCAAATAAATATATCCGAAAAAGAACCTAGAGAGACTCCCCAATGGAGTTGCCAATTCTGCTATGGGGAAAATCCCCCTAATCTAGGTCTAGCGACTAGGAAAAGCCTTGACACCTTAAAATAAAGAAAATATTATATTCTACCCAAACCAACAAGACCTCATGATAATTAAGGAGAAATAAATAGTATTTAAATGTGTACCTTAAGTCCTTACGACTGTTGCCGATCCCTTCAGGTTGTTGTCCATTCCAAGATTGTAGGCCTCCTTCCAAAGTTGGCTTGGCAGATGTGTGAATGAGTAGGGAAACATCAGAAATGCATAGTAGTGGCATTTTGAGTTATGACAAGCAGGAAGAAGACATCAGTGGCACTCAGTACAATAGAGACATAGTATATCGCACCTAGTGTGGCAAGTCGTGAAGTAATGTGGCTTCGGAAGTTGCTTGCAAGGATATTTGATATAGAGTTTGAGCTAAATTTGATTCATTGTGACAATCAAAGTTGTGTGAAGATTTCAAAGAATGTTGTATTTCATGACAAGTCAAACCACATAGAGATCAAATATCATTACATCCGAGACATGGTGCAGAGAGGAGTTGTGGATCTCTAGTACATATCCACGGATAAGAAGATAACGAACATTCTCACCAAGCCTCTATCTAGGGTGAAGTATGAAAGTATGAGTACTTCAGAGACAATATTGGAGTGATGCAGAATGTCCACCCTCATTGAGAGGGAGGTGTGTTTTTTATCCTCTTACTGGATAACCCCTTTAGCCAAGGGTTCCCTAGATCAGTGATGTGAGGTTACTAAGGGGGTAATGCACTTCCAGACCCAATGAGAGAAGAAACATAACACACATAGTCATGAGACTATGCCTGTGAATGTGTGTCGCTGGACAATAGATGTGTTCTACTACAGTGGATGTGTTCCACTGGTGGAGACTGTGCATCTCTGGACAATAGTTGTGTGCTACTACGGTGGATGTGTTCCACTGGTGGAGATTGTGCATTTATGGACAATAGCTGTGTGCTACTATGGTGGATGTGTTCCATTGGCATTGATTGTGTATCATTGGAAAATAGTTGTGTTCTACTACAGTGGATGTGTTCCACTGTAAGTGATTGTGTATCACTGGAAAATAGTTGTGTGCTACTATGGTGGATGTGTTCCACTGGCAGTGATTGTGTATCACTGGATATTAGTTGTGTGCTACTACGGTGGATGTGTTCCACTGGTAGTGATTGTGTATCACTGGAAAATAATTGTGTGCTACTATGGTGGTTTTATACCACTGGTAGTGATTGTGTATTAGTGGAAAATAGTTGTGTACTAATACTGGTAGTAGTTGTGAACTACTGGACTACGATAATAGTTGTGTACTACTGGACAATATGGGTAGTTGTGTTCTACTAGATGATTGCAACATAGTCTTGGAGACCATGACAAATTATTTGAGCTACCAATGGAATGGTAGTAGCTGGGTGCTACTAGTTGATTGCAGAGTAGTCAGTGGACTACCAGATGAAGACATCGTGGAAAGATACGTCCCTAGCTAAGAGGGAGTGTTGATGTTTTGGTAGTTGCGTGAGGAACTTTCCTCTAGAAAACCTTTCTTAGAAGAGAAGAAGATTATGGAAGTACATGAAGACCATTGAACAACAAAAGAATACCCCAAAAGAGAAGTTGGCCCACAAGGAAAAGAATAAAGTGAAAATAAGGTCCCCAGAGAAGAATTCGGCCCAACCAGGTGATTTGAAGATTATAAATAAGGGAGACGTCTAGGTCATTTGGACACACTCACACTCACTCTCTCAAGAAGAATAAGACACAATTCTAAAGAGGAGAAGAAGAATACGGAGTGAAACAACATCTAAGGTTCTTGGTTATTCTTGGTGGTGGATTTCTCTTATGCGCTATCTCTATGAGGAGGTACGCTCTAGTTGTATGGTGTTGTTGCTACAACTGGGAGCACTATTTTGTGCACTAGCCTAGGGATAGGGTTTCTTTCTTGTCTATTGCTCTTGAGAGTTGGTGTATGGTTGGAATATTGTGGACATAATCTATCTAAGAAAGATTGCTTGTTTTTTCCCCCATTTCGGGTTTTCCCAGGATAAATCTCTTGTGTACTCTTGTATATTGTTTATGCTTCTATTATTGTCCATTCTATGATATAATTGTTAATGTTAAAGGAACAAAAGAACACTGGTAACACTATTGATATATAAGTAAAATATAAAATATTGAAGTTAGAGGTCCATGCTTTAACTTGGTGGGAATTCCATATGGAAACACTTAGGTTGGAGGGTGATCCACCAATAATTAGGTAGGAGGACTTCAATGTGAAGTTTTCAAAACGAACCTAGATATTAGAAAATGAACACACAAATCTTGCGAGAGAGAAGAGAAGAGATTAGAATGAAACAATTGTATTAACTGAATGAGGAAATGGTAAAATACACATGATATACTCTACATGAGAAAACTAACTCTCCATTTTAGTGATATAGAGATATCTAGACACTCACAGACATACTCTAGAGTGAAATTCCACCTAATCCTAGTTAATTGACCATGTGGTCACCAATTAACTGACTAATAACTAGTGGAATGAGGAGAGAATCATTCATGCACATGTGTGGAACCTTCTTGGTGATGGTTCCAAGGTAATTTCACACTCATGGTGATGATACTGAGGTATGCATGCAACACTTGGTGATAACACTGAGGTTTCCATGCAAGAATCCACTCCACTAGTCTAACTGCTATGTAATTGACTAAAGATTGAAGAGGATGTGGTGCCCTCATCTAGGGGAGAATATATCTAACCAGGGGTTCCCTCAACATAGACTAGTCAACCTAGGAAAATAAATACTAGGTGAGTGTGTAATATCTCCAACACCCCCCCTGAACACTACTAGGGTGTAAATTATGAATGGGTCCCGGCAACAAAGGCCATGTTAGGTACCCATTGTACAATGAATCTAAGAATGAAACACTGAAAATCGAGAAAAGAGGGAAAACCTCATGGGAACTCCTCCCCCTCAAAGTAGAATGCATCAAAAAGAAGAAGCAAGAAATGCAGTTATTAAGCAGCTATGTCCTTAACTCCAAGACGATCGCGCAAAAGGTGGAATTTTTGCTCAACAAATGTCTTAGTGAAGACGTTTGTAGTATTTTTGGAGGATGGACAATACCACAAATCGATGGTCCTGTCATGTACCATATCTATAATGTCATGCATATGGATCTTGATGTGTTTGTTCTATTTTCATTGCATTGGGTCTCTACAAAAATTGAGAGTACTCTAATTCTCACACCAAATGACAGTCGGATGGTGGAACTAGATGCCAAGCTCAGTGAGGAAGTTTTGATGCCAAAATGTATGAATGGTGATGTTGACCACTCTTATGTACTTAGCCTTTGTTGAAAATAGAGCAATAGACAATTTATTTTTTTGTCAACCAATAGATGGGACTGGAACCCAAACTAAGGATGTACCCAGAAGTGGACTTTTTGTTATAACTCAAAATTCCACTACTATGCATTTCTAATGTTGGCCTACTCATTCACACATTTGCCAACCCTTTTTTCTAGAGTTCTTCTCAAAAAACAAGTTTTTGTATGGTATATGCACCCTGTTGCATATGAAGAGTGCGTACACATGCTAGATGCATGGATAAAATCCTGCGTAGATACGCTAGCTTCATGCCTAAAATCCTCCGTACATACGCTAGCTGCATAAAAATCTCGCATGTACTCTAAAAAATTGCAAAATAGATATAAATTCTGCGCTTTCCAACAGAGTTTACATGCTATCTTAGGTTTTGAAACCATTTTACCTCCTATAGCCCTCCTGGAAATGAATTAACCATCATTTCTCATATAAAAGGGACCTCAGGGAGTTATTTGGAGATATCAAACAAGAGGCAAGAGAACTCTGCCAAATGTTTCTCCCTTATATTCCAAGCCTTTTGCATTCTGCTCTGAGTTTCATCCTCAACATTCCCTTCCATCCATCCTTTTCCCTTATATTGGCATGTTGGTGGTGAGGATAGTGTATCGGGAATAATGCACTTGGAGACAAAGTAGAGGAACCAAGGCGGGGTTCRTGCAGTGGCGCCATCAAAATTCAGGGTGCAACTTCTAATTTTGTTATTGATAAAAGAGAAAACTTCTTGTCCTGTATCTTTATGTCTATGTGTTTGTTTTTATGAATTCTTTCATGAATAACTAACCCTTTAGATGATATTGATAATTAATCATATGTTGTCATAGTTTGTTCTGTAACATTGTTTCGGGACAGCTTTGGGAGGACACCTACAATCTTGGAACAAACAACAATAAGAAGGGATTGACAAGAGCCGTAAAGACTTAAGGTACGCATTTCAATCTTATTTCGTTTCCCTTAATTATTGTGAGGTCTTGTTGGTTTGGGTAGAATAGAATATTTTATGTATTTTAAGGTGTCAAGGCTCTGCCTAATCGCTAGACCCAGATTAGGGGGATTTTCCCCATAACACTGCTCAACCATGAGATCATACCTGATCCCAAACTGAAGCAGCATCTGCATGTGCTCTTTCGATCCACTGCACTCCCTTCCCTGTCAGAGTCTGTATATCCCTGTAGCTTCACATATCCACCAGAGACATATCTCAATCGATATCCAATAGTACCATGTAGGTACCTCAACATATGTTTTGCTACCATCCACTGTACATGTCTAGGTTTTACCATGTACTGACTCAAGGTGTTTACTGCAAAGCATATGTTTTCCCTAGTGTTAACCAGGTACATCAAGGATCCAATCAAATATCTATACATCATGGGATCCATCAAATCTGAAGATGAATCACTTATGAGCTTTAGATTTATCGTCATAGGTGTGGCCATGGAATTTCAGTCCATCATCCAAAATATCTGCAGTATCTCAACAATATATTTTCCTTGGCTAAGGAAAATATCATCTAGCCTCTGCCACACCTCTGATCCCAAGAAGTAATGCATCAGACCTAGATCCTTCATCTTGAACTCTGAAGTGAGATCCCTCTTTCACCTAACTATGAGCTTCTCATCACCTGTTAGAAACAAGTCATCCAGATATAGGAACAAGATCAACAAACAACCACTCTCAACCTTGTAGTAAAGGTTGGGATCCACATCACTCTTGGTAAATCCCAATCTCATCAGGTAGCTATCTATCCTGGCATACCATGCCTTGGGTGCTTGCTTCAATCCGTACAAGGCCTTCTTTAAATTGCACACACGAGACTCCTTCCCATGGATCAAAAAACCTTGTGGCTACTCTATGTAAACTTATTCCTATATTACACCATTCAAGAAAGTAGTTTTGACATCCATCTGGTGTAATTTCCATCCCATTATGAAAGAAATCACAATAATCGATCTCATGGAAGTGTAGTTTGCTACATGAGAAAATGTCTCATCGTAGTTGTTGGCCCTTGACCAAGTTTTGGGGAGATCCTTGGTCAAGTTGACCTATTTTGGGACTTAGATATCTTGTCGAAGACAGAGCACAAGATGAAGCAGAGATCGTGGGATCTCGACCCCTTTTTGGGTCCTTTTTTGGGGATTTGGGAATATGTAATGGGTATGGGATGTAGGCCCATGGGTTTACCCATGTTTAGGCCTATTTTTAAAGTATAAATAGATGTCTAATAAATCTAAGAAAGGGAATCTATGTGATGTAAGGTCGATAAGATAAGTGCTAAGTGAAATTATGGTTTGTAGATGCTCTGTGCATATTGTGAGAACTTGTGGAGCTAAGTGCCAATGGTTGTAACAGACTGTGAAAGGCTTTGTGCTAGACCTAGCTCGGGGAAGGAGGATCTGGCGAGGTGTGCACAGATGTCTTGTCCTATGCGGAGTAGGGTTTTTGTGGCTCTGTGCATGTAGATGACTGATTGAAGCTAATAAATAAGAAGAGTTAGTGGACATAGCCCTAGGGTGGGGGTGAACCACATAAATATTGTGTTATTCTTCTCTGTGCGATGTTCTGATGTATTTATGTGTTATTAGCTAAGTGATCGGTATAGATAGATAGATAGATAGATAGATAGATATGTTTATTCTTTGTGCTTATGATGAATCTGGATGTTAGATCTGATATAGGTGAATGCGCTTAGTGCTTGAATATGTTATATCTAATACATTTATTTATGCTAAGTGTTTAGATACATTAGATCTGGGTGAATGTTGTGATGCTTTGTTTTATCTGGGAAATAGATATTGGTTAAATAATAATGAACTAAAGGTGCTAAGTTCTCTATTAAGTATTGTAATCACAGATCGATGTCCCAACTAAGGTTGCAGACTCCTGAGTCCTGCAACCACCCCTTCCTCTACCTCAAGTGAGACTTTATCTGCTTCGCAGGTGTTGTCGAAAGGTCTCATAGTTAGGGTTTTGTTGGTGCATTGTTTTAGTGTTGAACCCTGGGTTTTCCCCTGTGCCAACAAATGGTTCTGTTGCCGGGACCTGAAACTGTGATTGTTGGGAACTAAGGAAGAAGAATCTCTGTGAAAATATCTAACCTGAAATTGTGAAATCTCCGTGCATAGATCTATTACTCTAGTACGCAATACTCTACTTAGTTTGACAAGCTCTGTGCTAAGGAAAATAAGTTTGATCTGAAGAAAAGAGGTAAGATATGAAAGCTTTGTGCTCTGAGAAAGGAAAAACTGAGACTTTTTTATTAAAAGAGGTAATATATGAAAGCTTTGTGCTCTGATAAAGGTAAGAATATTGAAAATTTCTAGATATGAAATCTTTGTTCTCTAATAAAGGTAAGAATATCGAAAAGTTCTAGATCTGAAAGATTTGTGCTCTAATAAAGGTAAGAATATTGAAAAGTTCTAGATCTGAAAGCTTTGTGCTCTGATAAAGGTAAGAATATTGAAAAGTTATAGATCTGAAAGCTTTGTGCTCTGTAGAAGTAAGATAAGGGGAAATTTTTGTTTCAACAGTATGAATCTAGGTATGTTTGACAGATTCTATCCTAGCTTGAAAACTAGGGTATCAGTAGATGAAATAAGATTTGATATGAGTACATCTAATAAGAATAGTGAAAAATATGTTATACCTATTCATAGAAATAATGTTTGGACTAATAAGTGTATGCAGGATCCTAGAAAGAAATGTTTGCATGTTAGATACCATGATCCTAGCACGCAGTACAKGAAAGGTTGTGGATCATTTAAAAGAAAGAGAGGATTAACCCTCTGTTACAGTTGCAGAAGACCGAGACATCTTGCTAAGGAATGCCTTGGGAGAAGACCTAGTTTTCTTTGTTACAAAGCTATGGACCATGAAGTATTGGATTTTCATAGAATGATTGCTAATCTTGAAGAAATGAACATGAGACAAGAAAACCCCAAGGAAGATCCAGAAACTAAGATTATGAAAGAATCCCAGAAAGAATCAGAAAAAGTATTGCTACAGATGAAAGAAACCCTGAATGACCACCGACATGTCAGATTATCAGAGATCTTCAAAGAAAAATAATGCCTTGAAGCAAGAATAAGAGACTTCGACATTGACTTTGTTATAGATGAGGAAACACGGGTGAATATTATGACAAAGAGAACCTGGGAAGCTATAGGGAGGCCTGCTTTGATTCCTTCATTAGGAGGAATAGGACTATTCAAAGGAAATATGATAAACCTATGTGGAAAGCTCACCCGGATACCTATGAATGGCAATGGAACTTTGACAGAGGAAGATTTTGAGATTATTAGATTTATTGAGAACAATGCCCCATTTACCATGCTATTACGAAAAAAATGGATTGAAAGAGATCAGGCTAGAAGTCTAGAAGAAGAAGAAGTTTTAGAGCAGAAGAAGCAAGAGTTAAAAGAATTCATGACTAGAAGGATCGCACACTTGATTGAATAAAAGAAGAACAAATCAAAGTTATTTAGCACCAGAGACCCGGATGTCAAAGTTGTAAGAACACTAGAAGACCCACAAAAGATTGAAGTACCTATTCCAGATAAAGAAGAAGGATCACCTTCAAATATTAGGAAAGAATCTTAACAACGTGAAGTAACTATGCCAAAAGAAAATATGAATCGGAATGGAAAAAGGCATGCTGAGACGAATCTCACTGGGAAGAAGGCTAGAAATCTAAGTAAGAAGAGAGCTAAGATCGAAAAGTTGTAGAAGGTTCTAGAGGGAACCTTGTAGAAGGAAAATTTACAAAATTGGACCTTTGTTAGGATATCAGAATAGAGACACATGGCACTTCTCCATGATGAAGCAATATAGCCATTGGGAACATTATAACCGTTAGAACAATGCTCCGAACAGGTAAAAAGACATTTATGGTCAGACAACTTGCCATCCGACCATTGGGACTACACCATAATGGACAATATAGAGTTAATGAAGGATTCATACCCATTGCAAGAAAAGCATTGCCAAGTTACCTATTTATCCTGTCGTGCCATGCACCAAGAACACTTCTTCCAATCATGAATTTGAGCTCGCAGACTTGTTGATTTTACACATTGGTCATTGCGCTATTTCCATCTATCCTATTGCGGTGCCTAAGTTACCCTCCAAACCCGAAGATTTCCAACCCTGAGTGTGTATGTCAGACAAGTTGAGAGCTCCTGAGAAAGCTGTTGAAGAATTTTTGATCGACCTCGTGAGTGAAAGAGTCATGTCGATGTCTACAGGTGTACAAGCATCATCGACAAGAGGACTGTCAACCTCTTCGTCCACTTCTCGTAGAGCCGGACCATCCAAGCCATCAGATGAAAAGCGAACCAAGCAAAGGGATGATCAGGCGAATGCCAAATTGATCCCAAGCATATTACCTACCTATATACCACCTCTGAGCGGCGTAGTAAATCGAGACAATGTGCCCATAGATTT
>SNQJ01S0205453.1:1233-16470 GCA_010110895.2 Picea sitchensis | reverse complement strand
CAAATGGAGTTCAACGTGGAATATATTTCATTAATATGATACACATATAAATACAATTAATGTGACCTTTGGATTCATCTTCCAATAGGTCTCTTGGACTACCGATGACATCTCATATTCACTTAATTATTCATATTTTGTCACAAGTGAATGATACCATAACCCTTAATGGATTAGGTTTGCAACAGGTGATGCTAATTGCAATTCTATGGCCCTATATTGGATTGGTGAATGGAGATGGTTATTTGGGTCCTAAACATGATCTAAGGGTAAAACCTAACCCCTCACGGCATAGAATATGTTTTTAATAAGGTTCTCATGGTCTCATGGTCCATGAACAAGATACCAAACCACTACACAAGCCTTATAGAGTGAATCTTCAGCTGATGAATATAATATGGGTTCCGTTATTGGGTTTTTTACACAATTATGAATTGTGATGCCCTGGTCATGGCACCTAGAGGAACACCAAAATCTTGGGCCCTAAAAGATGCTTTTATGGTAGATGGATAATGTAGAGGGTCACAAGCAACCACATTGGCCCTCTGATGCTTTTAGGGATCATAAATGATGTAGAGGGTCCCAAACCACCGCATTGGCCATGTAAAGGAAATCTTTGGCCCATATGTGTTATAAGGGCACTAGTAAAAGATTTTCCTGACTACTAATTTGTCTTAAGGTCATTATCATTGTTTAAGGAGGGTCATCTTGATCTTGTGGCCTAAAATATTCCTTGATGATTCTTAGACCATGCATAGTGGTTCCAAACGAACATAGAAACCCTATAAAGGGAATATTTAGAGTTCATGGGTCATGTAGAGGGTCTTGAGAAACCACATTGGCCTCGTGAAAGATGATTTTAGGGCTCATAGATGATGTATAGGGTCCCAAACCACCACATTGGCCATGTAAATGGAATCTTTGGCCCATAACTATTATATGGGAACCATTAAAATATTTTTCTCACTACAAATTTGTCTTAAGGTCATGATCATGGTTTAAGGAGGAATGTCATCATCTGAGGGCCTGAAATATGCCTTTAGGACTCTTATACCATGCATAGTGGTTCCAAACCAACATAAAAACCCTATAAACAAAATATTTGATCAATGAGTGTAATATGGGTTCCATTTTGAGGTCTTGTAGACAACAAATGGGTCTCAATGGAAATGGCCATCGACTAAGAATGAATGTGTTAGGGCCTAAAATATGCTTTTGAGGATCATGAACAATGCATAGGGCCCATAACCATGACATAGGCCTTGTAAAGAGAATAGTTGTACCACACGTGTAATATACATGTGCCATTACAAGGTTTTGTGCACTAAGATTGCATTTTATGGCCCTAGCTATGTTATAAGGATGAAAATTAACTTATTTGCAACTAAAATATACTTTTAGGGCTCAAGGTCCATCTAGAAGGTATCAAAAAACCACAAAGGCCATGCAAAGGGAATAATTAGACCAAAAGTGTAATATGAACACTATTAGAAGGTGTTACACACCACATCTAGGTATTAGGGGATTTCATATGGTTTGGGAATGAAAAATAGTGATGTAGTCCCTAAAATATAATTTTGTATGACTAATGGACCATGTAGAAGACCCCACATCACATTACATGTTATATAATTAGAATATATATCCTACAAGTGAATTGCAGGGTCATTACAAGGTTTTGTGCACATAATATGGATATTGGGGCCCAAACCATGATCTAGGAACTAAAATTAGGGTCATAGGAACTAAGTTAAGATTCTAAGATTAGAAGACCATGAATAAGAACATGATACACCATATAAGATCTATAAAATGAATTTTTTTCTTAGAGGTTTCATATGTATGTGTTCGACGCAAGCCCATTGCGGAATAAAGAATAATTTTGAATAATAAAACACAAGACAACTAGCAGGAAAAGTAGCACGCACAAGGAAAATGCGCATGAAGAGGAGAAAATCATGTGAGGCACACATGAAAGAATACCTAACCATGCTAGGTTTAGGGATTTGGTAAGAATATGTAATGGATAGTCAGCCAAGAACATGTATAAATAGGTACCTAGGAGGTCTAGGTAGGGGTTCAATTATTCTTGGTTGGGAGTTATGTTGTTCAGAGGTTCAATGAACAACAAGGTGCAATGCCAGAAGGGAGCACATTACACAAGGTGCACTAGGGGGGCGATAGTTTTAGAGGGATTTTGTTGGAAGCTTGTTTAAATATGAACCTGGGTCAACTTATGACATTTAAGAAATATCAGAGTAGATAAAGTAATAATCAACAAATGTTTGTGTTTCTGGTTGGAATAGAAATGGAGTGAGTGAATGAGATATGTTGAAGAATCATGAAGATATGGTGACAAAATGCTAAAAGAATGAAAATATAAAATGGGATACAGAGACCATGGAACCCAACAAAGGTAGAGATCGAGAGCTGCTTGAAAACAAAGGAGTTGTAGCTTGCACAGAAAGATAACAGAAACCCAAATTTAACACCACACAGATATTTGGACAAGTACGTATTCAGTGACTTGCATGAAGTATTTTTCTGTGATTTCCTGCATGTGTTGCAAGAGTGGATATTAAGGTTGAAAGAAAACAATCCTACAAATTGGATCAGAAAACTAGAGTGGAATCCTGTGGAGATGGCATAGTTACAACAAGTTGACAATAAATTTACGTGTGTAGTAGATTTCTAGTTAGACAACATTGTTGCAGAATTTATCACAGAATTTGCAGTAGATACTGTGAAGTCTTACAACGTAGGAGAGAAAGATTTCCCTAAAGGGATCTCAAGGTAGGTATATCATATCACTATATACTTCCATTAAGATGTTATTGTATAACAAAGGTGTAATGAAAATGGCCTCAAACAACTAAACTTCCATGCGTGCATGGGGTAAGGAAGGAAGCACTTACAAGAGATGAAGAAAAGGAGGAAGATATGGATAAAGAAAAGAAGGAGGAGGCCAGGGATCCAATGATGATGGAGAAATACTAGATCAAGCAGATCATGGCAACAGCTGGAAGAACGCATAGTGGAGTACCATACCAATATAATATGAACAATAAGAAGAGATACATAACCACGAGGGAAGGCCTGGAAAGTAATGAAGAAGAGGTAGAGGATCTCTAGGCTATGGATTAGATTGCTAAAATCCTACGTGCGACATATGAAAGGAAGAAAAGAGGTCCAAGAGCAGAAATCGAAGGAAAAACTCCTCTCCATATCAGTGTCAGTGTGGAACCCATAAACCCATGTGCGACTAATACACTAGAAAGAACACCATTGTTTAGACAACCAAATTTTAGTGCAAGAAACACAGCAGGAAGTATGTCCACACAGGGAAAAACAACTGGGGGATCGAGTTAAGGAAGAATTATTCAAGGATTTACACCACACGAAGGTAGTAGTTCGACATTCAGGATGGAAGGACATGATCCCACCATCAGGTTCCCAAAATTCAAGGGAGAGGCATCAAAGGACCCTAAGAAGCACTTGTTCATCTATGAAAAGATCTGGGAAGCAAAGTAGATCATAGATGAGGACACTAAACTTGCGCAGTTACCCAACACGCTAAGAGACCGCACATTAGATTGGTACATGAGCCTAGCTGCAAACAATCCACTAGGAACAACCAGAACAATTATGGATATCAAGAATCTGTTGATAAACGAATTCTAGAAGCCTACCTCAAAGGATCAATACATGAATGAGGATAGAAATCAGACAGAAACCAAGAAAATCTATGAGGGATATAGACCAGAGATTCAAACGATTGAAGGGAAAGTTGAAGTATGTCATGACAAATATGCAACATAGGCATATGTTTGTCAATTCAATGCTACCATATTTGAAATACCCCTTGAGACAAAAGAATTTTCATACCCAGGAAGAGGCTCTGCAGGAATCCCTACAACTAGAAGAGAACCAATATCAGAAGACAGATCCAACAATAGAGAAGATCAAGGAAGACCTGAATAATATAACATTCCAATTAAACCTGAACAAGAGTAAGGATAGAAGAGAAGTTTCTTGGTGTACTACATGTAGGATATAAGGAAACCACGATAATGAATTATCAACATTTGCATAGTACATGGAAACAAGATTGCCAAACCATTTTCCATCAGGAGGACTATGGTGTGGTATTTGTAAGACACAGGGGTGTGATCCATATCATTTTCCAATGATGCAGAAGTACCAGACAGTGCCTAAGAGTTCATATTGCAACTTTTGCAAGTCAATAGGCCAAGATGAAAAAGATTGCAGGACAATGGAGTTGATGAGGGAAAAAAAATCAAATACCTATAGGGTGCAGGAAGATATGATGATAGGGAAAGCTACACCATAGTTTAACCGGGTTCCATCCCCATATAACACTACACCACAATAATATAACACTGCACAACTCTAGTACAATACCGCGTAGCCACAATATAATCCCACGCAGTATAACTAGGTGCCATAGTACAACACACCGTGAGGAGATCAAGTTAGCTGTAGAGGTGGAGGACAAGGTAGAGGAGGCTTTGGAAGAGGAAGAGGATTGGTGGTATGCCATAATTGTCAACAACCATGGAATTATGCAAGAGAATGTCCACTTCCACCTGTGACACATATGTACTATTGTGCATCCAACCATGACATAGAAGACTACCCGACATTATTGGGGAAGATCCAAGAAAAGAGAAATCAGAACAATTAGAATGTTCAATGGATTTCTTCAGAAGCAAGGGATGATGGAAGAAATATCAACATAGTTACGCATGGAGGAGATAATATAGAAGATGACGTAGTAAGACAAGATCCAACACAACACCAATGGGTGAAGAAAAATGATGAACCACGGAAGCAGTTCGATGCATAGAACGAAAATAGGATATTTAAGCAAGCCAGACAAGAATTCTTGAATCCATATATTGCATCTACATCAATTTCACAACATACTCATGACATACCAATGTACGAGATTCCTTCATCGTTGGATCACACTAAGGAAGCACAACCTATAGGACAAGTAAGTACCATAAAGGATTTTTTACAATCCTGTGTTAAACTACTAAATGATCCATCATCTTTTAAAGTGTTAAAAAATATGTTAGAAAGATGTAGCACAGATGTAGAGGGAAAGCTAGAAAAAAAAATAGTTAATCTCCATTCGAGGAGAAGGACAAGCACAAAATTTAGACTAAATTCCAACATTGGAGATTTGAGCATGCGGGATATTATAGTGGATTTATGCTCTGAAGTGAATGTACTACCCAAGAATACATGGAAATGTATGGGATAGCCCACATTAGGATATTCACCTATTCAACTGAAACTAGCAAGTCAACACAAGGTTCTGCCAATTAGAAGGCTAAAGGGTGTGACAGTAGATCTGGATGGAGTGTGCACTAATGTCGATTTTGAAGTAATAGAAATAGTGGATGGCACAACACCTTATCCGTCATTTCTAGGCTTAGATTGGTCATTTGATAATCAGACCATAATCAATCTGAAGACGAGGAAGATGACATTCGATTCATGAGAGTACAGAGTCATTATGCCATTAGATCCATCAAAAGGAGAAAGGTTTGTAGAACCCACTTGTTTATTCATGGAGGAAATTAACCAGTTATACAAAACCACCATGCGAGAAGAAGATTACATGAATCCAATTGAAGATGGGATACTCAATCAGAAAAGTATCATGTCACACACATCAGAATTAGACACAGGGTTGGAGAATTGGTCAGAGACTACATGAAGTCTCCACAATAAGGTGTGCAAGAATAAACCATGCAATAAGATGGGTAGGTATAGAGATAAGAGAACCTCCCAGCTTTCATGGGGTAAATGATTTAGAATAAAAGCTAACAAGATACGAAGAGGAAGTGTTAGAAAATCAAAGGCTCTTAGCTCTGGATATATCACTCAAGGAAACACCTGCAATATGGTGGGGTTCTCACAAAGAGACAATCAAGGACTGGTACCAATGTAAGTTGTTACTGCACATCTACTTTGGCACAGAAAAGTTAAGCAACCAACTACAAAGATATGAAGGATAGGGGACACCAACATAACACTTAGAGAACTGAAGAACATTATGGAGAATGATACCAGTAGAATAATGGTCTAATCACTTTATTCACACATTCAAAGGGATTCCAACAAACCTGTATGTAGACCAGGAATTGCGCAGAGGCACTACATAATGGACAACCTTACAACAAAATTTTATAGTCACTTTCTCATTTGAACATGAGAACCCCAACATTGATTCAGCGCTCAAACAAATCAAAGGGGTGATATTCATTAACAAACCATAAGTTGAACTCATAATAGAGTACCAACAATAGAACATATAGACAATGAAAGAACTACTATCATGCTACCATGTGAAGGAAGAAGCACCAGATGAAGATGACCCGTGCAACATTCAGATTACAAAAGTTGAAGGTGAAAGAGAGGTAGAAGGTCCACCTATGGTGATCCAGAATATATTTGCAGAATGAAATGAATAGAAGTTATTATCAAAATATGCTTAACATGGAATAATAGATATACAGTAAAATTGGTTTCTATTCAATAAGGAAATAAGTTGAAACTATAAAATGCAGCGGAAGCAAGCTTGCTAGAATGGTGGCGGCTTATCTATTAGAAAATATGTGATGACTGCGCTCATTCACAAGAAGATGATTACAATGAGGTTCTGAAGGCATTTTTACAATAAACAGGAATGTCAAAAAACCTAGACATCCAAAAATCCTAACCCTAGGAGATGAAGCGCAAAAAGTCATGTGGAACCCATTTGGGTAAGTTAGTACATCAACTTCCCGAGGTCGTAACTTTTGCATACGATCTCTGTTTTAGGTGCATGATAGCCCATTGGAAAGATCTATCCGAGGAATACACATTTTTTTGTTTTACAACAAAAGTAATTTTCGATGTGGTGCACCCTAAAAAAAGTTGTTTAGGGCCTCAAAACGGCCCCGCAATTCAGGGACCCAAAAACTAGGGAAAAAATTGCCAAAATGAGCCAGTTGGAATAGGTGGGAGGCTACTGAAATCCATATGGATCATGTGGAATTAGAAGTGTTTTCTGTGCCAATCAAAGTGAAGAAATTCAACATTGGGACAACTGAGAATCCCAAAATGGCTAGCATTGGAGACTACTGGGATGAGAAAACAATAGAAAGCATAACAGAGTTACTGTGTGAGTATAGTGACCTATTCACAACAACCTTTACATAGATGAAAGGCATAGAAGGAGAGCTAGGGGAGATAAATATACCTTTCAAATATGAGGCTAGATCAGTCCAACAATGACCATATAAACTGAACCCAATATACAAGAAAAAATTAAAAGCAGAAATTGACAGAATGTTGGAGGCTAGAATCATTGAACCAGTGGAGGAATCTGAATGGGTAAGCCATATGGTAGTTTAGGAAAATAAGAAGGGAGGGATAAATATCTTTGTAGATCTCAGGAAATTGAATGATGCTTACCTACATGACCCTTTTCCTACCCCTTTCACAGATGAGGTATTAGAGAATGTAGGAGGTCAGGAAGCATACTCATTCACAGATGGATTCTTAGGCTACCATCAAATCAAGATAGCTCTAGAAGACAAGTGAAAAACCACTTTTTCCACATAATGGGGATCTTACCAGTATATAGTCATGCCTTTTGGACTGAAGAACACACCAACAATATTCTCAAGAGTAGTCATAGTTGCATTCAAGGAATTTATCCATCAGTTTTTAGAAGTATATATGGATGAATGGACAATCTACAATTTGTTGAAAGATGATGTAGAGGTATTAAGGATGATGTTGGAAAGATGTAGGCAGTGTCAGATATCATTAAATATCAATAAGTGCATCTTTGGGACACTTTTTAGGATATTATTGGGCCATATAGTGTGCAAAAAAGGCTTTGTAGTAGATCCTACCAAGATTGTAGTGATTGTAAATTTACCACCACCATAATCAGTACGTCAGTTGAGAGCAACATTGGGACACACAAGCTACTACAGGAAATTCATAAAAGGGTATGTGCAGATCACTGCGCCAATGGAGAAACTGTTGAGGAACGATAGTAAATTTCAGTGGAATGAGGATTGTCAATCAGGATTAGACACTCTAAAAGAGAATATGGTAACAACACCAATACTAGTATTCCCAAATTGGGAAAATACATTTCATGTGCATGTAGATGAATCAACCATAAAACTTGGAGATATTATGGCACAAGCAGGAGCTGGGGAGTTAGACCATCCTATATCATTTGCAAGCAGAAAATTGTCAGAGTTAGAGAATAATTACAATACTACAGAAAGAGAAGGATTAGAAATGGTATATGCACTGCAGAAGTTCAGACACTATCTACTTGGAAAACACTTTAAAATGTTCACAGATCATTCTTCCCTCAAATACCTAGTCAATAAGCAAGTGTTGGAGGGGAGAATTTGTAGATGGTTACTGTTGATTCAGAAATTTGACTTTGAAGTGATAGTCAAGTCGAGGAAGTTGAATGCAGGACCTGATCACCTATCAAGGATCACCAATGGAGAAGAACCTATGAATTTAGAGGACAAATTCCTTGATGCGCAGTTATTTTCAGTCTAAGTAGACGATGAATCATTCAATACTCCAGTATAGGGACCACGCCACAATAATTCAACATTGTGTAGAAGAAAAATCTGGTAGTTAGAGCTGCAGACTATCAATTGATTGTAGGAAACTTATACAACATGGGTGCAGACAACATTTTGAGAAGATGCGTACTAGAACATAAGAGGCCCAGGATTCTAGCAGAGGCCAATGAGGGAATAGCTAGAGGAAATTATGAAGGAAAAAATACCGCACATAAGGTATTGCATGCAATAATATGGTGGTTGACCATTCACAGAGATGCAAAGGACTACTTCCAAAAATGTGATGTATGTCAGAGGGTTGGAAAACCTAATAGATGGGATGAGATGCCCCTAAGACCACAACAAACCTTGCAAGTATTTGAAAAATGTGCAATATATTTTGTGGGACCAATTAATCCACTAGCAAAGAGGTCACGAGCAAGGTATATCATTACTGTGATGGAGTACTTAATGATATGGGCAGAAGAAAGACCAGTAAAAGATTGCGTCTTAGAGACAACAACACACTTCCTGTTTGAGCAAGTGATCACTAGATTTGTATGCCCAAGGATTTTGATGAGTTACCAAGGAACTCACTTCATCTCTAGTACTATCAAGGCTATGACTGAGGAGTTTGAGGTCTATCATCGAAAGAGTACACCATATCACCCTAAAGCAAATGGAACATTGGAATCCTTTAATAAGATCCTAGAGAATGCATTGACAAAAATCTACAATGTCAACAGGGACGATTGGGACTTGAAGATACCAGCGGTATTATGGGCATACATGACTACATGCAAAAAGTTGACAGGGCACACACCATTCAAGTTGGTGTATGGACAAGAAGCAGTGGTGCCATTAGAATTATTGGTACCTAGTCTCTGTGTAGCAACAAGTACTAACATGACAGAACGAGGCACAGTACAAGAAAGGCTAAGTCAGTTGATGGTGATGGAATAATATAGGATACTAGAAGGATTTCACCAAGAAGTATAGAAAGCAAGGGACAAATATTGGCATGACAGACATATTAAAATGAAGAGTTTCAAGGAAGGAGACCTAGTCTTGGTGTATGACAGTAAATTTCTTCAACACCCAGGAAAATTCAAAATGCATTGGTTGGGACCATATGAACTGAAGACTGTCCCCGATGGGGGAGTTGTACATTTGAAATATATAGGAGGTACATAACTCAAAGGAATGATCAATGGGAGTCGATTGAAACTATATAGGGGCAGTCGACCTCCTAGTACTTAGGAATTTTCCATGTAGTAAATAGAAAAAAAATGAATACTGCGCCAGACATCAGAAGACTGTGGGAAACAACATAGGGGTTACCACACCAGACATCAGAAGACAACGTGCAAAAAAATGGACTTAATGTGTTGAAAATAAAAAGTCCATGCGCAATGATGAAACAACATACCACACATAATTGGAAAACCTAACGCGCTAGAAAAAGGACCAATGGTTAGAAAAAGGAAGAAACTTTAAAAATGGCGATTACAGCGGAAATGTGCCAACTGGCAGCAGTTATGGGCAAAAAGGAGGAAATTAGAAAAACAATGACTACGATAAAGGTGCCAACAAGAAGTAATTATGAAATTCAATGCAAAAGTACGAAGAAAGCTCCATTACATTAATGAACGATTAGGGAAGCTTCTCGAAGAAGATTTATCACTTGCCTATATAAAGGGGAATGCGGGTAACACAAGACCCATTGTGAATTTGTGGAATTACAAAGAGAGAGATCACATAGAGCCAAAGTGCAGTAACACAGGAGAACTAGTGAATATCCAGTCAACCAAAATCAACCACTACTCACAATGGCACCACCAAATATGGGTGTGTCGAGACAAGTAGGGAGGAAAACACGGATTAACAGGGTACCATGCGAAGCAACAAAGTCCGAACAGGAAACCAGACAACTTGAGGAATTTGTCGACGTCAATGCAATTCTGTCACCGGTCGAAGCACCAATAGAGCCTACACTAGTGGTGGAGGAAAGACAAGAGAAAACCACGTCTTCCATAAAAGTCGACCTGACCAATAGCACACAGGGACATCCCGTGCACAACAGAGGAAACCCACCAGATACTACAGTGGCCTAAGGGGTCCCACAAGTAAATGGCCATGTTACTACGCAGATAGAGGCGACAATACCCAAAAACACCAAAGTTGTAACCGTGCAACAATAGGAAGGTTTTTCTGAGGATATCACTGGTCAACTAGACTCTGATATAGAAAGGAGATAGATGGAGGTGGGGTCCTCTAGCCAATAGACAGGGCGGAAGGGAAAACAACCTATGGAATGATATCCGTGAAGGAAACCAGATGCAACAGTCGTGCTGTCACGCATTCCATAAGGAGTGCAAACCATGCCAACACTCCTAGGTTGCATGGAGAAACTGAGATACTCGGACCATGATGTGGTCGACAAGGGTAAATTCCCTGAATTTGCGCAGCAGGTTTATTTGGACACTAAAGGGATAGGACCCCTTGGCAATCCTGTCCTACAACCAAAGGCATGGGCAACTGGCCTAGCAAACACTAGTGTTCCCCACCTTTTGGATATTCTCCACTTTGGAAGGGGAAGGAGCTGAAAAATGCATTAAGAAGTTAATAGCGGCCTTACATGGAGGATTCCTATGGATGGAGAAACTCGTCTCCATATATGTAGAGTTAATTGCAGTGATCACAGGACTACCATCAATGGGTGATAACCCCGCACAATACCTAGATGAAAAAACCACGGAGAAGGTGCTAGCAGAAGAAATAAAAAAGACATATGGCACAAAGAGGGGGTCGTGTGATATAATCATCAAGAGAGTTAGCGACGCTACGACATGCATGGCCACTAATCTCATAGCCTGCAAACTGTTGCGAAAGTTTTGCAAGGAAGAAGTCCCTACCGGGGTCATCGGAGCTGCAGCATAATGTGAAAATGACACGTAGCTTAGTTGGGCCCGCTTCCTTTTAAACCTATTCATGGAGGAATGCAAAGATGCATAGGACCTTGGCACTGAGTTCCACTACTCATGGCTACTCATGTTGATTGTGCTGATGGGGTGGAAGGAGCCCCTATATTCATACTTCTATAGTACGATAGGTCGGTGCCACGCAACACGTTACATGTCATTGGGGAGAAACCCCGACCCCAATCACAAAACCATGAACACAGGTACCTTTTTTAGGTACTTCATCGAGATACAAGAGAACATTGCCAACACTTGGCGAATAACCCCAGAGGTAGTCGCACAGTTCAAGGACATCGTCAACTTCAAGGTGTCTAGGCATAACATGTGGATTTGAGAGCACAGGGACCTAGGCAAGGAGTGGCTCCAAATGAGATACTGCATCACGAAGGATGACGTAGATATGTATATAAGGGATTGGCCCAACGACTAAAAGATCCCAGTATTAGATCAAGAAGTACCTCAGGGAATAGATGTGGATGTAGGGCAGGCCAAGACACCTGTAAGAGATAAAGTTGCACCAAAAAAGTTGAAGCCAACATAGAAGTCGGCGCAACAAACGAAAGGAGGTGCAACAAAGAAGGATGCACAGACAACAAAGAAGTTTGCGCAAACAACAAATAAGGATGTGCAGACAACAAAGAAAGATGCACAGGCAGGAAACAAGGAAATTTCCTCGCAACAAAAAGAGAAAGGATAAGGGGCCACAGGAACACAGGGAACCCCTTAGCATCCACTCCCCAAGAACCAGGTTCACCTAAGCCGACAATTTCGCAGTCATGAGGAACATGCAAGAAGGAGAAGGCACACAAAGGTTCGCTTGAATATACAATCATAGAGGACGATACAGACCTTGTGGCTAAGAAGGTAATTGACTGCGTCACATAATACGTGGAAGAATAAAAACATCAAAGGGGGAAGATACAAGATGACATGGATAACATAAGATAGGCCCTTGAGAAAATTAGGGGTGCACAGAGGTCGGAATGTGGAACAACATCTGTCCTCAAGGGAGAAACAACAATGTCGACAAGTTGTATGCCACAAACTGAACATATGGTTCACACAACTGCGCAAGCGAGTTTGACATTCAAGGTAACCAGTGACAAGCTACAAACACCACTGAAAGATGTAGCGCAGGTCAAGATTGTATTGGCTAAGATACCAACAAAGGCCCTCTATAGACTACAAGTCAACATTGTGCAGGAGGTGCAATCACACATGAGGATAGATGCAACCGAACTGTAGGGAATCAAGAATGAAAAGGAAGAATTGGACCTCGTGGTTGACAAGTAAGGTTCGAGACCAAAGAAAAAAAGGAGCTCGTGGATAAAATTTAATAGGGGGTGACAAAAGTATACAACCACCTTTCGGACAACGCATAGGCCAAGAGTTCAACAACAGAGGAAAAAATCAATCAGATTTCCCAAAATATCGATCAATATATGCAAAAAATTGAGGAACTGAAGGAGAAGATGACTCCGACGACTGCATCGGAGGTTAGTAAGAAAAAGAACGTAGAGGGTGCACTCCAACTAGGAGAGTTGGAGAAACAAGTTAACACAATCAAAGAACCGTTCGACAAAACAATGCAACTCTAGACAATGTTGGAGGAGGATGAGGAGGTCCATCAGTGGGACCAACAAGAATAAATGATAAGTTTTGAAATCAATGACCTAAAGCAGAGGAATAAGACTATGGGAATCACTGAGCATTTAAAAGGAATGCAGGACATGAAGAGATTACATGTCGAACTGAAGATGGCATAGGTGCACAAATAGGAGAGATAGGCGCAGATGGAACCCATCCAAGAGAAAGAAACATAGATGATCGCATAGCTAGAGGTAGAGAAGAAGAACATGGTGCAGACGTAGGTGGAGTGCACAACCATGGTTCAACAAGAAGTCACAACACAAACTTATAAGCGCTTACAGAAAAGGCTGTGTAGGTCTAGACACAAGGGAAGGGACTGACAGACAAGTTCCACAGTCTAGCAGAGGTTTTCAAAGGAGCGCACAGTGCCTATGTGGCTCGGGACAATCCACATATTAGTGTTGGGGGCTTGTTGGTCTCAAGCCCATTGTGGAGTAAAGAATAATTTTGGAGAATAAAACACAAGACAACTGGCAGGAAAAGAAACACGTGCAAGGAAAACACACATAGAGAGGAGGAAAGCATGCAAGGCATGCATGCAATAATATCTAACCATGCTAGGGTTATGGTTTTGGTAAGAATATGTAATGTATAGTAAGCCAAGAACATGTATAAATAGGTACCTAGGAGGTCCAGGTAGGGGTTCGATTATTCTCGGTCGAGATTTCTGTTGTTCATAGGTTTGAAGTTGGATGTCATGTTGTCATACTGTTACTTCGATCTATTTTTTTAAGTCGTTGAGCTAAGGAGAGGGAATAAGGAAAATTTTGAGGGTTAGATCATAGGCTGAGGATCCTGGTGCGATCTAGTCCACCTCATCGTAAGATCTTGACCTATTTTGATAGAGAGTTGTAAGGCGCGAGGGGCTGTAGTGTTGGAACCAAAAATAATAAAAGATAAGAATAGCCAAATCTGTGTGGATGTAGCCCAGGAGGGGTGAACCACGATAGACCTTGCATTATGTGATAGAATGTTATGTATATTCTTTGGTGTTTATGATTAGATGTTAGATAATTGAATGAATGAAATAGTTAGATATGATATTTTACATGCATGAGTAAGAATGACAATATAATAAATCTAGATGTAGGAGTTAGTAAATGAATGAATATCATAGATGATGCAATCACATATCCCCATTCCTTCCCAAGCTGCAAGCATTTGAGCATTGCAACCACCCTGTGTATTTCACTGCCTTTTGGTTTACCAGGGGGGCGGTAGTTTTAGAGGGATTTTGTTGGAAGCTTGTTTAAATCTGAACCTGGGTCAACGTATGACATTAAAGAAAGATCATAGTAGATAAATTAATAACCAACAATATGTCATCATGATTTTTTGCACACTAAGGATGGGTTTCAAGGCCTTAGTGAAGGTCCTAAAAATGTAAAACAATGAATTTGGTTGTAAATTATGATTCTAGGGATTATGGGAAATAGGACATTATACCATAAAATAGGAGATGCTGAGGGTCTCAAAAATATATTACCTTATTAAGTACCTTTGGGAATTAATTATGCATGATAATTAGTGGGTTGATATTAATTATTTAACATTAGGTCATGATCATAAACACCAATGTTGATTAATAGGATTGGTCTTCTGTCATTTTGAAAAGGGTGATCACCATTATGTGTTGTATGTAGTCTTTCAATAATTCACCCACAATGTTTCATATTCAAAAAGTTTGCACGAGATGCTATTAAAAGTCTACATAATATCCAACACTAACATCATAAGACATTGATTATGACCATGAACTTAATAGGAGCATTGAGTGAGACATGTAATAGAGACAACCTACCCAGGGAATTGACATTGAAACCTCTTTCATGAAGCTCAAATCAGTCAATCACTTGAGCTATACCACAAGGCTAAGCACACTAGTAATAAATGTCATCTACATATATACAATGTTTTTTCTACAAATTCCAACATATATGTTATAAAGTGATATTGGATATATATATATATATATATATATATAT
>SNQJ01S0205452.1:0-16471 GCA_010110895.2 Picea sitchensis | reverse complement strand
AAATATTTCTCCAAAGATAGCTCACTAGAAAAAAGTCACAAAGCCACAGAACAAGAACAATACTAAGTTGCAAAAATTGTAGTTGCACTTACCAAGAATACCACCAAGAATGTCGCCGAGAATACCACCAAGAGATACTAAAAGGTGGGGTGCACATCTTAGGCTAGATGGTGCTAGAGAGAGACCAAGAAACACTTCAAAGAATCCACCTTCCTATCTTGCAACTGCAGCTCCAAAATTGTGCTATACTTGAATGAGAGAGTGAGTGAAGTGAGTGTGTACAAATGAGCTAGATCATCTCTTATTTATAGTGGTTCTTGTCAACTTTTTGGGCCGACTTCTCCTTTTAGAAGCTAATACTTTAATAATAATTATTTTATTGAGCTCACTTGTCTTCTAGGGTTTTTACACATATGTTTAGGGTTTCTCTGGCTTCTTAAATAATCTAATCTAGTCAAAGGTTTCACATAGAGGTTGATACCTCCCGCAACTACCATAATATCAACACTCTCTCTTAGATATTGAGGTATTAACTGTAATGGTATCAAACACATCCATCCATTTCACAGGGCATGGGAAAGGATCACATAGTCTTGCAGACCATTCTACAAGTAGCATCATCATAGCCACACAAGCTATCTCATGATCATGTAGATCAAGTCACGAGCATCATCATCACTATCCATCTAGTTGATAATCACCTCCAACACTGCTGGTTGGCACACCATCCTATGAAACACCTTCAACACTACTGGTAGTCTCCATGGAAATCTAGTAGTAGTACATAGTTACTACAATGCCATCCAATATATCTCAACCGTGTCGATTTATAGAATAACTATTATCCAGTGGTATACAACCAATCCTAGTAGCACACAACAACTAACTAGTGACATACAGTCACTACAAGTGGAACACATCCACCACAATAGTACATATATATTGTCTAGAGACACACAATCTCCACTACATTAAACTAATAGCTACACAATATATCACCATGCAATACAAAAAATTCCTGGCATCAAAATGTATCATCATCTGCATCATCTCTCGAGGCCATACTCCATTTGAGTAATTGGGCATGATGCTGAATACGTCATGTGCTAGACCGAGCACACTCAACAGAGTGTCTTGCATAGCTCACTCACTAAACAAAGTGATACAAGGACCATTCTTCTAATCCATACATACGTCTTAGAAGAATGACTATCCCAACAGATGTTGAATGTCCCACAATGGCTACAAGAACTATCCTCTCCACTATATCATCTCCAAGCTGTACTAGCATGATGCAAATGCATCATATCTAAGTTGTATTGGCATGATGTGGAGTATCGTCTACATCATCTCTAATATGTACTAGCATGGCGTCAATGCACCAACTCTAAGATGTACTAGAATGATGTAGATCAATGCCTCTGCATCATCTCTATGTTGTATGATCATATCTAATATGTACTAGCATGATGATTTGCATCATATCTAAGTTTTACTAGCATGATCATATCTAGCATGATGTGAGTCATTTGCATCATCTCTAAGATATATGATCATATCTAAGCTGTACTAGCATGATGCCGATCATACATAAACATCATCTCTAAGTTGTACTAGCATGATGCCAATGCATCATATCTAAGGTGTACTAGGACAATGTGTCTCAAGACATCTGTATCATATCTAAGCTGTAATAACATTATGTTGAAGCATCATATATAAGCTGTACTAGCATGATACACATCAACAATTTGTCAACTTGAACCATTCTCCACAGGGATAATGTTTGTCCATTAGCACACTGACTATCCGTGATGCCATATATCAACACTCCCTCCCAACTGAGGAAGTCATCTCCTCCCTTTCAACCAAGGGAGAAATCTCCATGAGTCCCAGCTTGTCCCTCAAGTATGCAAACTTTATCTTGGACAGAGGCTTCGTCAAAATATCATTTTTCTGCTCATCAACGGATATGTACTGGAGAATCACTTCTCCCTTATGGACTTTATCTCAGAGAAAATAGTACTTGATATCAATGTGCTTTGACCTGTCATGGAACACAAGGTTCTCTGAAAGATTCACACAACTCTGATTATCACAATGTATCATAGTTGAATCCAACACTTGATCAAATAGTCCAGAAACCAGTTTATAGATCCATACTACTTCTATAAAAGCATCAAAAGCTACAATATACTATGCTTTTGCAGTGCTAAGTGAAACATTCTTTTGTTTCCTGCTAGCCCATGATATCATAGAAGATCCCAAACTGAAACATACACCATAAGTATTCTTTCTGTCATTTGCACTCTTTGCCCAATCTGAATCAGTAAATCCATGCAACTGTACATCATTGTTTGAGGCATATCTAAAACTATAGTTTAGCGTCCCGTGAATATATCTCAAAATATGCTTTGCAGCTATCCAATGCTCATGTCTAGGTTCCACCTGGAATTGGCTCAATGTGTTCACAACAAAGAAAATGTGCGATTGGGTATTCACCAAATAAATCAATGAGACAATCAACTGACGATACAGGGACAAGTCTACTGGATCATAATCAGAGTCTCTCAACTTCCTCATATATGTCACCATGGGAGTTTCCATGGATTTTCAATCCATTATCCCAAACTTCTAAAGAACATTTTACAACATACTTCCCTTGCCTCACAAATATTTCACCACACTTCTACTATACTTCTAGTCTCAAATAATAATGAATGAGACCAAGATATTTCATATCAAATTCAGAGGCTAACTCCCTCTTACATTGAATAATGAGAGGCTTTGCACCTATCATAAACAAATCATCAACATATAGTCTCAGGATCATGGGTGCATCATTCACAACCTTGTAATAAAGGTTTGGATCAACATAGCTCTTGGGAAATCCAAGTCTCGTCAGGTAATTGTCAATTCACACATACCAAGCTCTTGGAGCTTGCCTAAGTCCATACAAGGCCTTATTCATACATGGATTTATCTCGGGTGTACCTAAAACCTTGTGGTTTCTCTATGTATACTTCTTTCTCATTTACTCCATTTGAGAAAAAGCGGTCTTTACATCCATTTGATGTAAACTCCAACCCATGGACACTGCAAGAGATATGATGGCTCTAATAGAGGTATATCTGGCAACTGGAGAAAACATCTCATCATAGTATTCTCCCTCATGCTGGGAGAACCGTCTTGCCTTTTATTTATCGATACTCCCATCTACTGCATGATTTATATTGTAAACTCATTTACAAACTTTCCTTTAGTTCTAGGTATGATTTCCCATACATCATTTTTCATGATGGATTGATATTCTTCTATCATAGCTTCCTTCCATTATTTTTTCTTAAATGACAACCAAAGATCCTCAAGTGTTCAACACTTGGCTTCTTTATGGAGAAAGCTTCTTCTGGATTCATTTTCTTCAATAGATTACGAGGAATTCTATTTTGAACATACACGACTGTCATAGTTGCTTCTCCCCATAGAAACATGGATAGATTATGGTCATTCATCATTTCCTTGATAGATTCTTCAATGGATCAATTATTTCTTTCTACTACACCATTCTGCTGAGGATTGTAGGGAGTAGTGAGCTCCCTCCTATTCTTGACCTTTCTGTAGAATGTATTGAAGTCATTTGAGGTGTACTCTCCCAATTAGTGAGGATGTTGACATTGGTCCACACACATGTCAGTGAACAATGTCCAAAACTTCTTTTGCTTACCACACTTTATTTAGAATTGGTACTTGGTGAGATCACCCACCTCACCACTTGATGGAGTCATCTGCTTCATGTTTTCAACTGTCACTATAGCTCCTTCTCAAAGCTATCTCCTTTGACCTTCCCGGAACAAGAACAAAAAGAGAAAAAGTATTTCCAATAACATTTTCATAAGAACATATCTATATAATTACCAAGCTGACCTTCTCGGGAACAAGAAATATCTCCTAGTAGTGTAGATCCAAAGTTGAGAAAAAGAAGGGATCTAAAGAATATTCTTCTATAGAAGAAAATGCCTCCATGGAAGAAGGAGGGTATGTGTACTTGTCTTCTTCAAGCACACATACAGATCATGAGGTATGGTTGGTTGACTCAGGTGCATCCTTTCATATGACTCCCCACATGGAGTGGATATGTGAATATGAAACATATGATGGAGGTAATGTTTTCCTAGGTGATGAATCGACAACCATAATCATAGGCCGAGGAAAAGTCAATTTGAGGCTCATAGATGTAAGGATTAGAACACTACCTGGTGTTCTGCACATCCCAGGATTGGCCAGAATTTTTTTTTTTGTAAGAAAAATGAACGATGTAGGGGTAAAAACAATATTTGAAAAGGAAACCTGCAGGATGGTTCGAGGAGCAATGTGATGAAAGTTGTTCGTTTTGGAACTTTGTATAAGCTGCAAGGAAGCACCATTAATGACGAGTGTAATAGTTCCATTGTTCCTGATATTGGAGTTGAAGAAGAAATAACTCCTACAGTATCTAGACAAAAGGTTATGATGTGGCATCAAAGACTGGGGCATATCAGAGAGAAAGGTCTTTGACTACTACACGGTAAAGGTATGGTTGAAGGTATGCCTAACTTCTCTCTAGATTTTGATTTCTGTGAACATTGTGTATATGGGAAGTAGAATCGGGTAAGATTCCTCTCTGGTGCAATGAGGGAAGAATGATACAACTAGTTCACAGTGATGTGTTTGGACCTGTTTTAGTTCCATCATTAAGAAAATATGTGTACTATGTCTTATTTATAGATGACTTCTCGAGGAATACTTGGATATATTTCCTCAAGAAATCTGAAGTCTTTGACAGGTTTAAAGAGTTTAAGGCTCTTGTTGAGAATCAAACAGAGAAAATAATTAAGGTGTTGAGGACAGCTAATGGAAGAGAGTTATGCAAGAATGAATTTGAAGAATTCTGTAAGAAGTGTGGTATAGAAAGGCATAAAAATACTCCATATACACCTCAACAGAATGGAGTTGGAGAAAGGATGAACATGACGTTGATGGAAAAATCAAGGTGCATTCTCTGTGGTGCCAGGTTAGGGAAATATTTTTGGGCAGAGACAATGGGTACTCCATGTTACCTGGTCAATAGATCACCCTCATCAACGCTAGATGACAAGACTTCACAAGAGGTATGGAATGGAAATAAATCTTCTCTCACACATCTCAAGGTATTTGGCTGTGAGGCCTATGTTCATGATCCAAAGGAAAACATGAGTAAGCTAGATAAGAAGGCTGAAAAGTGTATCTTTATTGGGTATAAAGATGGTCTCAAAGGTTATAAGCATTGGAACCCAGAAACTAAGAAGGTTGTGTATAGTCGAGTTTTGGTATTTAGAGAAATGAAGGATTTTGTTAAACATGAAGTCCTACCAAGTAAGGAAGAATCAAAGAAAATAGAGTTTGATTTAAAGGATGATGAATCAAACTCTACAGAAGAACATGAATCAAAAGAAGAAGATCCTCATACTCCAATATTGAGGAGATCAATTCAAGAAATAAGGCTACCAGAAAGGTATACTCCATCTGATTTCCATTCAAATTTTTCTTTGTCTATTACTGATGATGATCCTAGAACTACCAGGGAGACAGTGGATTCAGAGGATGGAAAACTCTGGAAAAAGGCCATGGATGAAGAAATGGTAGCCTTGGACAAGAATGAGGCTTGGGATCTAGTGGAATTTATGACTGAAAGAAAGCCCATTGGTAGCAATTGGGTCTTTAAAAAGAAGCTGAATGTAGAAGGCAAAGTGGAGAAATACAAAGATCGGTTAGTAGCAAAGGGTTATTCCCAGGTTGAGGGAATTGATTTTGGTGAGATTTTTTCTCCTGTTACCAAGTTAACTTCTATAATATTTCTATTATCTTTTGCTGCTGCATTTGATTTTGAAGTAGAACAAATGGATGTGAAGACATCATTCCTACATGGGGATCTGGAAGAATAAATTTATATGAAGTAACCAGAAGGCTTTGTTGTGAAGGGAAATAAGGAGCTGGTATGCAAGCTGAAAAAGTCACTGTATGGTTTAAAACAATCACCAAGGATGTGTGTTACACATTATTTTCATCACCCTTATGACCATTAATGATGTGAACCTATCCTTTGTCTTTAGAAGGATCGATAGCCTGAATTCCTAAAGAAAGAAGGGAGAAGAACTTTCCCTGAGAGAAGAAGTTGTATTTTCCTTTGTAAAAACTCTATTAAGGAGGATTTATGTAGGCTGCTCTATATGCAGAGTGCGTAAATGCCTAATTTCCGCACCTTGCTCTATAGCTGGGTTGTGGATTTTCCATAGGTTTCTCTATAGCTAGGGTGTGGAAGCCTTCGTACGTGGGAAAAATGAGCATTTTCTGGATGCTCCTAGAAGGAGAAACTTCTATGGTGAGGTGGCTTCCGAATGGTTGGGATCTTACTTGCTTTCATGATTTAGTGGGATCATCCTAACCTACTCACCTTATCCTCTTCAGATTATAAAAGGAGAGGATCTCTCATGGAGTAAGTTAGCTTGGCTTGGGATTAAGCTTGATTGGGTTGGAGAGTTCTTGAGCCTTTGAGATTATAAGTTTGGCTTGAGATTGTTAGCTTGGTATGTTGGTTTTGAGATTTGTTTTGTCAAGATAGATTGTGAGTAGCTATCAGATCCATGGTCTCAAAATACTTGGAGTATGAAGTGTGTGGGAAGAAAGGAATTGTTGGAATAAACCTAACAACATCAAGGCATCTGGTTGTATCTTTCTTCCACATTATTTAATACATATATACTTTTCTTTCCTATATGAATGTTATTCATCCATATTGTATGATTCCTTGATCACATACATATTTTCATATCAAATAGACTTTGTTATTCTTGTCTTCGTTGGATTGTGCTTATTTGTAGATATTTCTCATAAACCTCGTGATGGAGCTTGGATTTCATTGGTGGATCTTCGATATTTAAAAGGTATGTTCTAGATCCATTTCTCATTTGATAATTGAAATCTAAGGAAAGAGTAGTGTATTGTCTTGTTTTGTTCTAGATCTAGGTGGATCTAGGGAGATTAGTTTATGTCTTCATTTATCGATTTATCCGATAACAATGTGGTATAAAAAATTTGATACTTATATGCTGGGACTTGGCTTCACAAGAAGAAAAGAGGATCACTGTGTGTATTTTAAATTAATTGGTGATCATTTGATTTATTTTCTCTTGTATGTGGATGACATGTTGCTGATAGGAAACAACAAGGAGGTTATCCAGGAAGTGAAAACTCAGTTGCCCTCTAAATTTGACATGAAGGATCTTGGTGCTGCAAATTTCATTTTGGGCATGGAAATTAAAAGAGATCGGAAAAAGAGGAAACTCTGGTTAAATTAGAGAAAATATGTCTAGAAAATATTGCATAGGTTTAATATGCAGGAATTTAAACCGGTCAAGGTCCCTATTCTTGTTGGTGTAAAGTTATCTGCGGATCAATGTGCCCAGACACAGGAAGAGGAGGAGGACATATCTCATGTTCCATATGTGAGTGCAGTTGGCAGTTTGATGTATGCAATGGTATGTACTAGACCAAACATTGCACATGTAGTGGGATTTTTGAGCAGGTATATGTCAAAACTAGGGAAGGATCATTGGAAAACAATAAAAAGGTTTTTCATGTATTTGCGTGGCATTGCTAGCTATGGATTGTGATGCCAATGAAGACCGATATTGGACAGAGTGTTGGACATACATGGATTTGTGGATGCATATTGGGCTGGAGATCTGGATCATAGGAGATCTACAAGTGGGCATGTGTTTAACCTATTTGGAGGAGCAATCAGTTGGATGAGAAAAATATAGGCTGTAGTGACACTTTCAACTACAGAAGGTGAATACATGGAAGCCACTCATGCAAGTAAGGAAACAATATGGTTACAAATATTGTGTTCAGGTATTGGGTTGGTACAACAAGCTGTAAGGATAGATTTTGACAGTTAGAGTGAAATTTTTCTGGCGAAGAACCCGAATTATCATTCAAAGACAAAGCATATTGATATTCAATATCACTTTGTGAGAGACATGGTTGAAGAAAAGAAAGTGTCGCTGATGAAGGTGGACACTTTGAAGAACGTTACAGATTCATTAACAAAATATGTGAGCACTGAGAAGTTCTCTTGGTGTAGAGGATCTATGGGCATTGCTTCCCTGGATTGTTGACTGTGTAATCCTGTAACCCCCCTGTATGCAAAGAAAACACCAAGTGGGAGAATGTTGGGTATGTGTTGTATTCTTTGCACGACTAGCTCTAGTGTTTTCTATGTTGCATCGGGCACGTAGGGGTTTCGGGGAAGTGCCCTCGAGAATTTTTTTCCTCGAGAAGCATGTGACATTTTTGCCTCATTTTTCATGTCACCTCGATTTTTGTTTCCATTATTGGGTGTTTTTTTGACACATGGTATTTTTCCGATGGTTTTCTATTTTTGGTTAAGGAATTAGGGTTGTTGACTAATCCAGGTCATTGGGTTAGGGTTTTGGATGTCGCTAACTCTTATATGTATATTATATTGTAAACAGTGTATCACAATGAATGAATATAGAATATGATGGTTTTCTCTATTTGGGTTTCCAGGGAAAAAATCTTTGTGTAATGTGTGTATTTTCTATTGTATCTTTTCTGTTCTTTTACTGAAAAATCCGTTTGCAGTAAATAATTGTACAAGGTTAAAATATATAATGAGGTGATAGGCAGGGGGAGTTGGATATTCATGGCAAAGGCCAATGAAATCACATCATTCGAGTCTCTAGAAGATCTAGAATCCTCTCCCAAGACTTCTCCAAAGACCTATATAACAAAGGAAATCCTTAGGCAAGGAGGGAAGAATTCAAAGTAATATTATGATGTCCAATTGTAGAGGTACTTGTTCCATCTACCACAACTAGAAGTAAGTGAAACCTAGCCTGACCAAGGAGCTAAAGAAGGATCAAGGAGAAAGAAGGTCAAGGGAGAATTTATCAACACCTAAGGTATGTTTGATGTAATTTATCTTATGATTATTAATAGATAATTTGGTTTCCCCCCTATAACTGCTTGTAATTGATGAGAAAATGTTTAGATTTGATTCATGCTATTGTATATATGATTAGAATAAAATTAGATCTAGGATTCTAATCCCAAGTAGAGAGGTAGAGACTGAATTTCATGTCTTTTGTATACAAGAAGTAGGTTGTGGAGCTTGGAGCTGGAGTTTCAGGACTACAACAACCAAGAGATACGAAGGAGATCCTCAATAAAGGTATTCAAACTTCACCACTGCTCAGGATCATCACGAATCTATGTGTTTGAGTCTAGATATAGGAAAACCATAAGAATTCTAGCCCTCTTTATGTCTAGGATTACTAGGCTAATCCTAGGGAGATTTTGTTGTGTATTCAATAAGATCCCTGTGAGACTTTGTCCCATAACATAACTGACGACTCCACTAGGGAAGAATTCTTCTCTAGTTTGAGTCTCTTGGCCAATACTTCCATTTGTTTGATTGTGTCTACTTGTGATTCTTCCTTTGATTGATTCACAACCTAGATCCAATACATCTGAGATATCTGCAAAAACTATAGATTTACATAGAAAAACCTATAACTTTGAGGTTAGGTCTATCCTCTGAGCAATAGGTTTTTTTTGGACTGTTATGATCTTGTCTCTATTTCTGTTTAAGTGTTTTTGGTCACATACTTTTCTATCAACTAGTTTGTTAAATGATTGTGTGTGGTTTGTTTCCATTTCTTGGATAGGTTCCATTGTTGTTTGAGAATTTCAGTTTAGTTGGACAAAGAACCCAAATGATTTGAAGTGATCTAGTAGTACCTATCATAGGTTGTGTTAGTTATCCTTTTTCAATAAATGTTCATCACTAGATCTACCCTTCTAGGTGAGTTTTGGGTGAGATATAAGTAGAGATATTGGAGTGGGCTGATCCAACCTCGTTTCCAATCTCCTACAACCCATTTGCTTGCTGTTTATTGCTAGTTTCCATTTGCATTGTATGTTCTTGCATAGATCAAGAATATTTGTTACATTTCAATTGGAAAAATATTAAAAAGACAAAAATATTTGTTGCATCCTATATTTTCCTTTGAAGCACTAGTAAAGAGAATGAATTAGGAGCATTGTTTGGTTTTAGATCTAAAGTGATTGTTGGTTTCTTAGTGTGTGTGAGGTTGTATGCAAATACAAATAAAAGAATCTCTCTCCCTCCCATAGCTAGAGTTCATAGAAGTGAACGAATTGTATTGTCATTCTTATATTTGCTTGGTTGGGTCAAGAGTCAAAACATCACTAAAGTTTCATCCGCTACCCTTGTGTTAGTCACCATTAATTTTTTTTTGTACGAAATCAAGATATCGGAATCTAGCGGAACGCTAAACCAGGTTGAGAGCTTGATAAACTAGGAAAGGGGATAATTATGACAAGGAAAGGGATAAATCTGGAAGGAGTGCTAAGCTGATCGGGCCTGACGCATCGCAGATCATGAGTTATCAAGATCAACAGTCGAGAATGATTTTGGGGGGAGAAGTTGCGCAGGGGTTAATTTTGGAGAGTGATCATGAAATTTAAACCACGGTTTTCTCTCGGGGTTACGTGGCATCACCAGGTGCATTTCAGGATGAAAAGAAGGTTGTCTCAAACCACTCTCCCATGCCCCCGAAAAGTGGAAAAGTATAAAAGGGCATTTTTTCATTTACTTTATTTTATTTTGAATGCTAGACCGTTTAAACCTTGACGCGACCACCGTCTTTCACCTGTAGCTAAACAGTACACCAACTGCATGCCATTTCCACTCATTTCTAGGTATTTTTCATCACAACCATGGATCCCATCATAACCTTAGTAACATAACAAGATCCTGTGGCAAATGAAGAAGCCCTAATTGACCGAGATTCATATGTTTTTGATACCGAAATCATTATTTCTCCTATCTCTATGTCCATAAGTAACCTGTCCGATAAGGTAGGAAGATGTATACCATTCCTTGAAGCAGTCTAGGCCACCATAGTCCCTTATGCTGTTGAAATCGCTTTCCCATTTCCCGAATTTATAGGTTGGTGCATCGAACATTATTCCCATGAAGAAAGAGTCACTGTGAATAAACGAGGGTCCAAAGTCTTGTGTAGGGTAGAGAGTCTGTCAATTCGAGTATTTTCCCGCAATTATGAACCTTTCAATGAAGAGAAGCTGATTAGGGTATATAGAGAATGTCCATCAGAGGTCCGAGATCTATTTTTATAGACAATTATCAAACCTAAACATTTTTCAGAGGGTCTGTCTTTGCCGATGGATGTAAATATAATGGTAATTGAAGTCCAATGAGTCTGCTCCCTGTTGAGTCATGTTTTAGGTCTAGACAATGACAAATATGTGGTTGAAGTCATGCTAGGTTTCCTTTTGACCTTTTTAAAGTCAGAGTCTGGTCTATCAGTCTGTATCAGTTTTGATCAATTCATAGTCTATAATATCCATAAACAACTAGTGAATTTTTTCTCTCTAAGACATTTCAGATACTTCACCTATCTGTTGAGAATTTTCCTGGAAACCAACAAGAGAGAATTTCCTAAAGCAACATTTGTGTCAACTCAATGTAAAAGGATTACATTGCTTATCTTCATAAACAAAGTCATGTCCATAGTTTACAATTTTATTTTCAATACCAGCCTACCTAGAGTTTTGGATGACATGAGGAGCTATCTTTAGTCAAATCCAGAGAAAAGAGTGGGGGATTGGGTACTATTCATGCACTCAACAATAATCTGGGTTTATGGTTGTTATGAATCCCCTTACTTGTTGCCCATTTTTCTGACTCCTAGAATCCTTTCCCTTGAATTCATCAGGCAGAGAATTATATCCGAGACATAGCATTTCCTAAAATTGCACAAAGCCTCCTACCTCAAGTTCCCTTTTATCATTGGCCCCTTCATTGTCAAAGCCAAATCATTTTTATCTCAAGTTCAAGCAAAGATCAAAGAGTTTGGTTTTGCACAATTATAGGGAAGAAGGTATGATCCACATCAAATCATATCCAAGAGAATATTGATGAAAAAACATGCCCCTTATGAGCATGAACAGGTTGAGGGTTTTGATAAGCTGGAAAATATAGAAGACTGTGTTGATATGGAATCAATCTTGCAACCAATTCAAACACAACAAGTGGAGGCAACCCTGAAACAAAGTCAAACACAACAAGATTCTCAGAAACTGATAATCAAAGCTCCTAAGATAAGTGTTTATAGAAAGAGAAGAAGTTCAGAGGCCATGTGCATCAATGATCAACAGATTGCTCCTAAGAAGATGAAAGTTTCACAACTAGCACAAATTGTGGATTTAGAAGAAGGAGAGCCCAAAGAACAAGTGAATCTAGATATGGTGGAAAGTGGTACCAACACTATAGAGGTTAAAAAGGAAAGTAAACTCCAAAGTGAAGGTAGATCAAGAACCTTTAGCAGAAATAAATATATCTTTGATAAAACATCTGAGGAAGTTTATCAATCTAGAGAAGATTTGGCAAAACAATATGCTGAGAAGGGTAATATAGCTTTGGGTGAGATGAGGGATTTAGTCCCTGAAGTGGAAAATATTTCTCAGCATAAATATTCTCTGTTCACAGTAAGAGACGTTGAAAAGAGGACCTTTAACATTGCAGTTGCAGACGAAGACAAAGTCTCTGAGATAAATATAAGATATGAAAACATAAGTGCTCCAGACAAGGTCAACTTCCATAAGCATACCCGTGATATGTTGTATTCTGATTACTTGAGTTTAAGCTTGAAGAATTCAAAACTATCATCTTATGCAATGAAATTGGAAGGACAGTTGAGGCAGGAAAATACATCTAGAAAATCTTGGAAAACTCAGGTCAAGAGGTTGGAATATGAAGTCCCCCAAGGTTTGAAATCCTCATTGGATGAGAAAGACAAATTAATTCAAAGTTTGAAGAAGGAATTGAAAATGTCTTCTACAGAGCATCCAAAAACAACATAATTGGTTTCTATAGAATAGGAAAATGAAACACTTTGTCAAGAGACATTGGACTACAAGGCTAGGGTGTTGCAACTAGAACAAGAAAATGTGAAATTGTCATAAGAGTAGACAAAATTGCTAAACAAGGCTGTAGTTGCAGCCCCTACTACACGAGTTGGGTCAAACACTAAAGGACTTGTCCATGCTATGTCACAAGTTAGCTTAAAAGAAGGAGAAATGAAAGGGCTAAAAGGAAGCATCCACAAATTGAAGCATGAGATGCAGGCAAAGGATGAAAGGATAGCTTAATTTCAAAAGGAGAATGAAGTCTTGCAAGAGAGAATAGACAAATTGAAGATGAGGTTAAGAGGAAAAGGCCTGTTGCAGGGGGCCAAGCATATCGTCTGGGAATCTATAGTTGTTGAAGCTGTCAAGTTCAAAGTATATTTGAATTTCATTTATGATAAATATAGTATAACCATCAAAACTAGAAGTAGATGCACTGTTGTGAATGAAACTTTAGCAAAGAAACCTTCAGAATGGGACCAGAACGCCATAAATCTACTCAACGATGTTCCTAGTGAAAACATTCAAACTATTGGGGTTAAATACAAAACTATATTGATTATCTAGTCCAAGGTTATTGCTAAGCATAACCTGTTGAAATCAGTCCAAACTAAAGCAACACAGATGGAACAGAGTGTACATGAGTTCAAAGATTTGTTTGAAGAATTGTTTACCAAAGGAATTCCACCATTTTGGGATGGCAAGGGAAAGTTGTAGGATCAGGAAGAATACAATGCTTGTTTGAATCAGTGTAGAATGGATCATTCCAAGTTCGAAACACTAGAGGAAAATATGAAAGGAGCTACATTAGTTGAGCATCTGATTACAGACTTTAAAATTCTGAATCAGTTAAAAGCAGTCAAGCTTGGGTTGTGTTGGCAACCAATTCAATTTTTTCCATTGCCCTATAAGCTGCCTACACCTATGTCTTCTGAACTTCAAATCGTCATCGCATTTTCCAAATAGACGATATTTTCATTTCTTGCGACATTTGCAAATTGGTCTTCATTTAGTTTTCACGACTGCAAACGTGAAAACTCCTCCATCATTTTTTGAACTGTCATGATCTTTGCATTGATATTTTGAATGGCACTTACCTTTGGTTTATCATTAAGTGGATAAAAGGATTTTCGAACTATGCCTATTTTCCTATTCTTACTTTGATTGCGCAACTTGATTTTATTAAACGTATGAGGCATTGAGCATATGGGTTTATCCTTGATTCTATGGATTGCATAAGGTCATGAATTATTTTTGTTTTTATATGATGTGATCCTTATTATTATAGCTCTTGGCTTGTAGATTTTATAAATATCAATTGTCACAATGTTTTAAAAACTTTGATTACACACTTATACGATGGTGCATATTTAATTTTTGGGTTTTATTTCACATTGAATGACAATGGCTTGAAATTTTACAATGGCGCATTGATATATCATCCACCATTTGATTCTTGGGTTGGCCGAATGATAAGGTTTAAACTATGTTATGATTGATTGAACAGAGGATTAATCGCCAATTGTACTTTTCCATTACTATTATGCATGGCGGTAAGTGATTCCACCACCCTCGCATGCGCACAATAAATGCTTCCCCTTTGATCGTTCATAGTGGTTAGACCGAATGACTCTGCTCCTGTGTGCTAGTGTTTTCGAACCAAACCCTTACCATGTGCTCACACCATGGCTCCAGTCGTGAGGGCTGAACCAAATGGAAGCCAGGCTCTGTTGATGTTTGACAGTGCCCGCAGTGACCTTGAGAACAATGGGTGGCTCTCGTTCATACAAAAGTTTGATGGTTTTAACCTCTGCGTTGCTAGGCAATTCGCATTGACCTTTGATGGCTGTCGAGCCAAGGTCGGCGATGTTCAATTGCAAATTGACGAGCAATTTGTAAGTCTTGCTACGAGTTTTCCAGTCACTGGACAACGATGGTCCAAGAATTGCAAAGTGGAAGAGGTCCCTTGGACTCTGCTCTTCCAGTCGCGCAAGGTTAGCTCCTGTGACAAAGGTTTACCCGTGACCATGTTGAAACAACGCTGGCATGATTTATTGATGATTATCAAATAGTTTATCACCTGCGAAGGTCAGTATGGTTTTGTTTTCTTACACCACCTTCGTTTGCTTATGGTTTTTATGGGTTATCAGCTCAATATGCCGTATTATTTGCATAGAAGCCTCTTCAAAATGTCTAAGAAATACAGAAGGAACCAGGCTAATAGCAGCCTCTTTCACTATGGGCTGGTTAAAATGATTGTTGTCCGTCATTTGGGGTTACACAGAGACTGTTGGAATGATTTCCTTGCTCGCAATGATTTTGAGGATTCAAATCCTCCACAGGTTGACAAACCTGTGGTTACCGAGGACAAGACTATACCCCCGGTACCCTACAATATTCTGTTACCTAAACCCTTACTCGACTCACCTATCGACCTACCCCACTCTGTGACCAAGGATGTCGAGACTGTTAAACCTGTGGGAAAGAAGCCTAAAGCCAAGTCTACTGCAAACGCTAAAGGCAAAAAGAATGACCATTTAATCTATCGAATGGAAAGGAACAAGCCGAAACCTCCTGTCAACTCTGACCCTATCATTTTGAGTGAAGACTCCGACTCAGAAGTGGAGCGTTTCTTGGCTAGTGAGTATCCCTATTCGGAAGGTTTGTGTGCCAAACCCTCGTATGACTTCGTGTCAAACCTACCACCTTGCTTGCAAAACGACCCTAACTACCCAGGCATTAAGCTGCCTTATGAAACCCCCGACCATTCATCAAAACCCTCTCCTGCTCTGCCTCAACCTACAATACCACCCTGTGATCAATGTAGTTCGTGGTTAGAGAGGGATTATCTTGATGTGCCAATGCTACAGTCGAGAATTCAATCTTTGGAGGACCAGGTTGCATGGCTTACCAGTCAAAAGGCTAAGTTTCAAGCCACTGATAAGAAATAGAGGACGCCAAGCTCTATTTTGTTTAAAAATGTGGAGTCAGCTACAACGGTTGTGAATTCAAAGTTGGCATGATAGCAACCTCACTGATAAATTCGAACTTGCAATGGATTTGATGAGCAGTTAGGGGATATTTGAAATATTTCACTTGCATTTTAGTTTCCTAGTTTAGTTGATTTTGGGATATCTCCCAGATTATGTAAAATAGTTTAATATTATCCACAGGGAGGTTTTACCCTGTGGAGAGACTTATAAATACCTATCATTTTTGTAATAATGAACATCCTCATTCGTGGGAGAACAAGGATATGGAAGTTTAATACAGATTGAGGCAGAATTTGGTGTTTTGTTACAGCTTTAGCTTCTCATTATATCAATATTTTGTTTCATGTTGTGTATATCAATTTGTATCTGGTTAATGACTACTTTAGCTATCTTAATCATGTGCAAATGATATAATTTAATCACTG
>SNQJ01S0205451.1:0-12551 GCA_010110895.2 Picea sitchensis | reverse complement strand
GACCATTTTTAATTGCTGAAAAGTTCGGTCCTAGTTATTTTCGATTGCAGAATCTTGAAGGGCAGCTTGACACTTATCCGGTGAATGGCCAAGCCCTGAAAAGATACTTTGCTTGATAACTACCCTTGTATATTATGTATATATATTTTTGTTTCCCTTTTAGTTTTCTTTCTATTTTTTTATTTTGATTTGAATTTATCATTTTGTGTTTTTGGACATACACATACCTGTACACTGAACTATTCAGACAAAAATGACAGAAAATTTCTTCGCTGAAATAACTTCTGAAAATTTGTACAAAACATCAATGATATATTGCCGAAATTGATATCTGTGTTGGAAAATTTTGTTGTTTGAAAGAAGTTTATTGATTTCGATCTCTAAGCAAAGTTTGTCATGATCATCTATTATCTTTTTACGCTGTCCCTTTTCCGTAAAGGAATGAATCAGAGGATGTCTCCCTGTCTTAGGAAGTTGTTTTGTAAATAAAACATCTCTGGATCTAAATAAAAGACAGTTCTAAAAAAAATTTGATAAGGTCTAAAAAATATGTTAAAATATCAAGATTTTCAGCGTCACCTTGCTCAAATATATATCTATAAAAAAAATAAAAAAATAAATTATGAATAAGAGCTGTGGGAAGTTCTTGTAAACCCATCGGGATACTGAACAGGTCTGTTGGCAGCGGGTAAATGCATGCATGGCGCCAAGACAACTTCGTCGGGGTACTGAACAGGCCTGCTGGTAGTGAAGCAATGTCGGGTATATGAAAATTTGCAAAAAAGTAAACCTCTTTAATGTCCTTTATTTTGATCCAGAACTTCCTGGTAGGATACAGATGTCAGAGTGGGTTAAATGGCAACCCTATCGAGGCTATGGATGCCTGCTGGCAGCAGTGTCCATGCCAATAGTATTGGAGATTTTATCTTTAATATCGTGACTTGTTGATCTTAAGATTTTTATTAGTTTTCATCTTTTGAAACAATGCTGGAAAAGATGGTTAATGATGATGTTTGTACGATTTTCGGTTGTTATTTTCAAGTTGAAATTATCTTTGCTATCCTAATTTGAACTTATTTCTTTGACAAAGATAACTGCTTCTACGAGTGTGTCGCCATTGTTGGCAGCCAACTAACTTTTCCTATCGTCTATTAAGCTGCCTACACTCATGTTTTACAAACATCATTTTTTTTGTTGCAATTTCCAATAAACGCCATTTTCATTTTTGCGACATTTACACATTTGTCTTCGTTAAGTTTTCACGACTGTAAGCGTGAAAACTTCTCCTTCCGAAGTCGTATTTCGATCATTATCTGAACTGTCAATATCTCTTTTGTCATGATGCCTATTGCGCTCACCTTTTATTGATCATTATACAACTGGCAAGATCCTCTAATCAGTTCTCATACTTCGGTTGATTGTATGACTTGGTTTTATTAAGTTTGTAAAGGCATTTAGCATTTGGATTTACACTTTATATGACTTGCCTGATCATTGATTCTATGAAAATTCATAGGGGTTATGATTAAATTTTTTTATATATATGTCCTTTGATATAATCCTTATGTTAATCTTTTGGCTTGTCGACTATATGAATATTGTTTGGCACCTTGGTTAAACTTTTCATTATATCAAATGATACATTGGCGCATAGTTCATTTTGGGTTTTGATTTATAAGTCGGGTGTTTAAACACTATGGCATAATGTTTGCGCGCATTGGTATACACATTTGATTTCATTAGTTGGGCACATGAATCGATGGTTGAATTACTATTATGGATTGAATATCTATGTAAATCGACGGTTGTACTTGGATAATGAATATTTTGCATGGAAGACTCCACCACCTTCGCATGCTTGCATTTATGCTTATCCCTTTTTCTCATTCATTTCTGTTAATCTCGGATAGCTTGACTCCTGTGTGTGTTGGTGAATCCAAACCCTTCCCTTACCATGCGTTCGGCTCCATGGCACCCGTCGTCCGAGTCGAGCCCAATGGAAACCAAGACCTGTTAATGTTTGACAATGCCCACAGAGACCTGGAGGAAAATGGTTGGCTTCCCTTTATGCAATGATTTGAGGGTTTTAACCTTTGTGTAGCACGACAATTTTCCATAACCTTCGATGGATGTCGAGCCAAGGTGGGCGACATCCAGTTAGATATAGATGAGCAGTTTATCAACTCAGCTACGGGGTTATCTGCCTCGGGACAACATTGGTTTAAGAATTGCAAGGTCGAGGAAGTGCCATGGACATTGTTGTTTCAATCGCGCAAAGTCACCTCTTGTGACAGAGGTATGCCCATATCTATGCTCAAACCACGATGGCACGACTTATTAATGCTAGTCAAGCAGTTCGTGACCTATGAAGGTCGATACGGACTTGTGTTCCTCTACCACCTGCGTTTGCTGATGATTTTTATAGGGTACCCTCTAAACATGCCTTTCTACTTTCATCGTTCCCTGTATAAGATGTCGAAAAAGTTTAAGAGGCAGAAGGCAGACAACAGCCTGTTCCACCATGGGCTTATTAAGCTCATCGTTGTTTATTATTTGAGTTTGCATGGTGATAATTGGAGGGATTTCATCGCCCGTAATGGCTTTGAAGACACCGACCCTGTACAGGTTGATAAACTTGTGGTAATTGAAACCAAGGCTGAACCGCCTGTACCCTTACATCTCCTACTGCCTAAACCCTCAGACGACCCTGGTGGTGCTTACCCAACACTGTAACTAAGAGTGCAGAGGCTATTAAGAAAACTATGAGTAAAAAACCCAAGTTAAACCTTACTGCTACCGACAAACGAAAAAGGAATGCCCTGCTCATTTCAAGAATGGCGAGAAACAAATCGAAACCCTCTGCCGAGTCCAACCCTATAGTTCTGAGTGAGGATTCTGATTCTGATGTTGAACGTTTCTTGGCCAGCGAGTACCCCTACTCGCAGGGTTTATGTCCCGAGCCCCCTTATGATTTTGTATCAAACCTTCCCCCCTACCTAAAGAACGACCCTGACTACCCGGGTATGAAATTGCCTCGTGAAACCCTCAGTCATTTGGCCAAACCCTCGCCTACTCTTTCTAAACCCACACAGTCACCCTGTGACCAATGCAATTCATGGTTAGAACGCTATTACATTGATGTTCCTATACTCCAATCGAAGATTCAATCACTGGTAGATCAAATTGTAGTGCTAACTAGTCAAAAAGCCAAGCTCCAAGCAACAGATAAAAAGAAAAAGACAACCGGCTCCATCTTGTTCAAAAATGTGGAATCAGCCACGGCTGCTATCAATTCTAAATTGGCATAATCAAGTAGCCTCGTCACTATACATGTATGGTTTTGACATCGTTCTTGTTTTGAAAATAATCTAGGTTGATATAATTATTTGAAATCAGTTTTTAAATAGTTCTGTTTACATCTTGAATGACTCTGTTATAATGCGTGCATTCTATATATAGCTCTGCTTTGAATAAAAATAAATTTCGATTCGATATACGATCTGATCATTCCTAGTATAGCAATCGATAAATTTTGATTGGATTTGTGTGGTCTTCGTTTGATTGGTTTGCTTTATTGAGTTAACGAAATTAATAGTTTGTCTTCGACTGGATTGGTTTGTATCAGATTTGAAAAGGAAGTTTTTCATACTCAGTTTAGAACACAATCATGTTCGGATTTGATTTTATCCATATAATGTGATTGGCAAATGATTTCAGAGATTTTGGTTGTTACGAATTTTCAACATGCTATGTCCTATGATTTTCTAAATTGGAAAAGCAACTCTGTGCGATTTTAATGTGGAATGAACTACTCTATTATGCTCATTTAAGTCAGTGCAGGTGTGCCCGAATCATGGAATGGATTCGATTCGTGAAATCTATGCTAAACCCCCAGCCAATTGATTCGTTTGATTGGATCGATTTCATTTTGATCAAATTCGTTTGCCCATTTTCCCATAACAAATTATGAATCCTACTGCCGATCATTCGAGCTTGTTATGGTTTTATTTGAATTAATTTTCACGCCGATTTCAATTGATCTATTCATGGTATGAACCGTTTGCTGTTTCAACACAGTCATAAAGATTGGAATGATCTTGTCGAATTCATATTTCCTATTGACAAGGCAGCGAAATAGTTGCTTGCCATTTGTTTTTATTATAATCGTTTCAATTGATATCAAAACGATTTTGCAACTGTTGGATTCGATTGGTTATGAAACAAATTGATTGACTGTGTTATTTTTACCAAATCTGGTTACGATTCGTTTTGAATGTAATCGATCTTGCTTACCCCAGTTTGCAAAACGAATGATCGGATACCTTGTATGCACTCTGTTACACCTTGTTATGTTTTCGTTTGCTATATCATCACAGCCATAACGAATTGTAAATGATCATGTTCGATTCGATCATATCTCCTATTGGTAAAACGGTATAACAAATGCATAAGATTTGTTTTTGTATTGATTACATTGGATGTCAAATGGGTTCTCAATTGTTCGATTATGGTTATGTTGACCCGATCTTGTGGTAACAAAAGTAAAACAGAGTATGCCTATCTCTGTAGTCATTTAATTGATTTGGATCATGTTTGAGTTCATAATGGAATAACGATTTCAATTTATGATTCGTTCTCAAATAATTATTGGATGTCAATTAAATGGAATTTTTTAAAAAGATTTTCGATTAATTTCAATTCTCATTCTGTGTCTTATTTAGACTAGCTACAAAATCAGAGGATTCTATAGCTAGGTCTATAGATTTAGATTTTTATTATTTTCTTTAACAAATATCATTCTAACTTGTTCATTTCTGGTCCTTTTCAGGTGAATTCGAATTGTATGGGATTTGATGGACAGACTAGAGGATATTTGGATGTTCTATTTTTATTTTAGTTTAGACAACTTTGGGATATCTTCCGAGATTTTATGTAAACAGTTTTATAACTTCCATAGGGAGGTTTTACCCTGTGGAAAAACTTATAAATACTTATTATTTTTGTAATAAGGATCATCCTCATTCGTGGGAGAACAAGGACATGGAATTCTAATACAAACTGAGACAGAAATTGATGTTCTGCTACAGCTTTAGCTTTTCATAATATCAATCTTTTGTTTCATGTTATGCTTATCATTTTGCATTTGATTAGTGACTACTTTAGCTATCATAGTCTTTTGCAAATGGTATGAATTCATTAATATGATCCATATCTGATTTCTTCCTTTACTTAAAAACACAACAATTACTTGATTCAATTTATGAATGAAAGATTTCTCTTCTTCACTAATTGAATTATTATGTATAAGTCTTTGCATACAGATTTACCTAATTGTTAAGATTTATAAATTATATGATTGTTGTGATTTTTATGTCTTGTTTGTCCTATAAACAAACTTAAAGAGCACTGCAACTATCGTTTACGAGAAGCTTCTGGATTATTCGGTGCAGGTTTCCTCCCTCCGATCAGCTTAGAAGATCATTATACACAGGACAAACCTGAAGCGTTTTCAGGTCAGTTTGTCATTTATTTATTTAGCAATTAGAATTAGTATATTAGTGCTTAGTTTAGTTAATCTTCAATTTTATTTCTTGTTTATAAAATTATAAAATCAACAAAAAATACCTTTCTCTGTCTTAGGGCAGATTGCAAATGAATTTTTTCAGGTTTTATTTAAATCTGTAAATTGTAGATATTGTATATTTTGTAAATAAGTTATATTTCAGTTAGTAGTTAGAGTTAGTATAGTATTAGTTAGTAGTTTGTATATATAAAAATAGTAGATTAGTTAGTCTGTTTAGTAGTTAGTTTTAAATAGGTTAGTTTATTAGTTAGTTTTATTTATTGTTAAATTAGTTTAGTTTGTTTTATTTAGTTTTAGTTAGATTAGTTAGTTTAGATTAGTTCTCTCTTTGGTTTTCTTAGGACCTTAGATCGGCTAATGGAGCCGCTAAACCCGTCAGGGTGGTTCATCCCAAACAACTTGGGTTATTAGACAACCCCGGACCGGTTCCATTCTCTCATTTGACGGACGGTCAATTTCGCCCGTCAACAAATTGTTTTCAATGTTGTAAGAAGTCCATAAAAGCCTCATGACCTTTCATGCCAACATTTCTCTACCCATTTCTAAAGCAGGGTGGAGGCGAGGCACTATTCATATTTCACTCAACCCATTTCAATAATTACATCAGAAAGCCATCTAAATATCACCTTAGATCAAAGGTGATCTCAAGATTACCCAACCAAGCTTATAAATAATGGTGGGGAAGTCTTGGCATCCGTCATGTATTAGAAATTATGTCTATTTAAATTTTGAAAAAATGTAATTAAAAAAAACATTTTGATATATATTAAGAAAAATTTATTTTATAAACTCGATTCAAAATATATTCAAAATTAAATTTATTTAAATTTTGAAAAGAATGTAATTAAAAAAAAATATTTTCATATATACTAATAAAATTTTATTTTACAAAATAGATTCAAAATATATAACACATTACAAAATACAGAGAAAAGAAGTCTCCAACCCATATGTTTTCTAATTTTTTTATATATTTTGGAGGAATCTTGAAAAACAAAATAAATGATATGAAGTAGGTATCTTAAAATATAATAGTTTCCAAAGGATTAAGAGTTACATCCATTAGCACCTCCATTGCCAAGCTTAGGAGACACCATTTTTGTGTGATATTCTTAGGGATTGATAAAATTATCAACTTAGATTTATGTTGATTTTAATATTGAACCTTAACTTATTGAAAAATTAAGAGGTTGAAAAATTAAGAGGGTGGGAGAAGGGGGCATTAATAGGAAAATATATTTTATTTTCCTATTAATGCCCCCCTCGAAAAATTAAGAATATGATAAATATTTCAAAATAACATTTAGTGAATAAATTATAATTTTAAATACACATTTTACTACTATATGAAATAATTTATTTATTTTTAATTCCAAAAAATGTGATAAATATCAAAAACATATAAAATAGAAGCCTCAACCTTCTACCGAAAACCCATTTTCTATTCTATTCTACAATTTTCAATACTTATTGAATCAATGTTGCAAGGAAATTAAGATGTTCTTCTCATATATACTAAAATACTTATATAAAAATATAATTTAAAAATTTGATGTGCCTTAGAAAACCTATCTAGACTTCTCATGCCAAGATCCCTCTTATGTCATTTTGGAGAGTGGGGAGTACAAGTGATATACGGATTATTCCCAAAATGTTCTGGTCTTCCCACCCCATCAATAATGATCTCGGGCTGGTCTTGGTGTTCAATGTCTTTATAGTTGCTCTAGGCCCTCTAAGCAATTTAAAAGCAAAAATAAATAATATTTTAAGACAATCTTTGCAAGATGGCTCATGAAAAATTCTAAACTATATAAAATAAAAGTCTCGAGCCTTGACTTGAGACATAGTTTTTATAACATTTTTTTATTTTTGCCTTTGCTAGTAACAATTCTTTTAATTTTTAGTTTAAAATTATCTTTAAAATATAATAAATGTAATAGCCTTGACGTGAGACATAGTTTTTTATTATTTTTTTTCATTTGTTAGTATCAATTCTTTTAATTCTTGGTTTTTAAAATATAATAAATGTAAGAGTAGTAACTTTTTCATCAAATAAATGAGATATGTTTTTTTAATACATTTCAAACAATGTTCTAATGAAAATTTTTAATTTCGTTAAAAATACAAATTTTAGAACTAAATTAATAATTTTAATTTCGTTTTTATACAAGGTATTGATGGCGGTTAGTGGTTGTTACGATGCTTCATGAATTATTACTTAGTAGATAGGGTACTTAACAATTGTGGGGGTAAGGTGGCTACGGCCCACTATACTAATTCATATAATATAGATAAGTTATTAAAAAGGACTATTACTGATTATAGATAGGAGGGAAAATCATAGTGGAAGCATTGAATATTGTGTCTTTGCGCTATTTGGAAGTTTAGCTAGAATGGTTTGGGGGAGTTTTCTCTTTAAAATACACAAATAATAGAGGGTTTTTGGGTGGCATTTAAATCTTTTTAATGATATTGTTATTATTATTATTATTTTGGTTAATAATGTGTTTTAAGATGGAGAACAATATATTTTTGATGTAACATTATGAATAAGAATATTGGACAATAAATTGCTTTTGTTGTAACATTATGTTTTCTTGCTACTATTCTTAATATTCTTATGAATATTGTGTATATGAAGATCTAGTAACTGGTATTAAAGCACGGACTTAGGATTTTGTGGTGATTATATATTTTTTATACCATTTCATAGGTTTTCATACATGTGTTGCAATTATTTCACGTTGGAAATAATGAAATCAACATTTTAGCGATTTAAATAGAGGTGATAATCAAAGCAATGTTTCAAAGAAAAGTCTACCTTGTTTTAATACAAATTGTTTATTAAGATATATTTTTTTATAGTTTTAGCTTGCATAATTATGGATGAGGCATTATAAGAATGCATTCATGTTTTAGAGTCAAAATTGGATTTTAAGGATACTATAGTTATTTTTCCATAAATTTCTTTTTCATGTGAGAGAAAAGAAATTTATGGTGTTTTGAGGTACCATGTAACCTTAGTCAAGAACATAGGTTAATAGGTATGTGACAACATGGTATTAAATCTATAAAAATGCATCATGTTTTAGAATCAAAATTGGATTTTAAGGCTACTATAATTCTATTTTCCACTGCTAAATGCTATAATTAGTCTATAAAATCATTTTTCATATGAGAGAAAAGAAATTTATGGTGTTTTGAGGTACTTTGTAGCCTTAGTCAAGAACATAGGTTAATAGGTATGTGACAATATGGTGTCAAAGCTACTAGTTATTGCACTAGGAATTCATGGGCCATGCATTTGTTTGAAAATGGGAAGAATATAGTTTGGAGGTGGAATGTTTGATGTAATGTCCCATTGAGAATAATTGGGGGAAATTATAGCTTGTAGACTATGTGCATGATTAAATGCCCAATTCAAATTATTGTAGAAATTTTAATTGCCTATTATATGATTGGAATTCAGTCTAATGAGTATATTGTATTTCACATCGATTATAGAGTGATATATCATATGCATAAATGAATAGGCCTGCAATGGTGGTTGTTAATCTTCTTCCACGAACATTCGATATTTAGTGTGTGAATTTTAAAATACCTATAAAGGCTATCAAACTATTTTAAAAGTTGATATTTGAAATTTATCCAATGGCTCTCAAAGTATTTCAAAATTTCAACGTTATGTTGGTTCCCAAAGGATTGTGGAGCATTTCAAAAATTTCAAAGTTAAAACAAGTTTTAATGACCATAAAGGATTCCAAAAAGTTCAAAGTTTCAAAATATTTAGATAGCTGTAGAGAAGTTAATAGGATGGGAATTTTCAAAGGCTACAATTTTTATGGATAAAGTTAAAAGATAGGAAGGTGTAACAACTCCATTGGCCATGGAGATTTTTAAAAGATCAAAATTTGTAAGGTCTCTACTAATTTTGAAGAGTCTTAAAAGTTCAAAAATGGTAAAGACTTTGTTGGCCAAAAAGAGGTTTGAAAGATAGAAGGTTGTAAATACTCCACTAGCTACATAGAGATTTAAAAGATAAAAAAATGTAAAGGATCTACTAACCACATATAAGTTTAAAAGTTTAAAATGTCAATGTTAAGTTAATCTTCAATGGTTGTAGAGCATTCCAAAATATCGAAGTTTAAGTCTCATCTAATGGGTATCAAAGAGAATTGAAATATCAATGTTTGATTTTCACCTGATGTTATTCGATATATTTGAAAGATTGAAATTAAGGAAATATTCGATTGAATCAAAGAAATAAAAAATATTGAAGTTTGTAAAGCACCACGAGATAAAAAAAAGTTAAACAAAAAAATAGATCAACATGAGAAAATACAAAGTGAGATGAATTTCAGACATAATTATATAGTGATAGCGACCATAAAAGTGTTGGTGAGGAGTGTTTGAAAATTTGTCTCTAGATTTCGCAAAATTTTAAGTACCAATTTCTATAGGATCAACCCATACTCTCTAATAAAATGTCTATCGAGTATGAAATTTGGACAATGATGGATGTGTGCAGGCATGAATAAGCCTAGTGGAGAATTTGGACAAATTCCAAAAGGCTTAGCGCAGAGGTGGAAAAATAGACCAAAATCCATTATTTCAGGAGACCTCTCGTTGATTTTAAGAACTTTAAATGGAGGAAATTGAACTAAGACATCAAAACTAGAAAAAAATCCTACTCAACATTTGATATCCTCAATAATTTGGATAAGTTTTTCATAGTGGAAAATTTTCATTTTTAATCCATTTGAAAGAAGGGAGTTTTAAAAAAAAATTAAAGTATGGAGAAACTATGAAAAGGACAGTGATGGCAATTCCAAATTCATGTAGAAAAATACTAGAGGATCGGATCACTAATTCAAAAGTTGTTGACTTGTCACAATCAAAAGTATTAGCAATCCTTGATAAAAACGCTTTTCTATCTCTCTTTTTTTTTTACAATATAGGTGTGAAAATTTAATGTCCCACATTGATTAAACCAGAAAAAAAAGTGCAAAGATTGGGAAAAAATGGTAACTTTAGAAGGATCTAGCTTTTATCACCGACCTCAAAACTAAACCTAGTGACAATTGTTAGAAATCTATTCCAGAAGATAATAGACGTACAAAGTTATATTATGAAAAATACTTTAGAATTGACATGGTTCAGTAAGAAAAGCGGCATGTAGCCTTGAATTGACAATTTTTTTCAAAATGGGTAGTTTCCATAATGCATATATTAAATTTCTCTTCAAATTTTGGAAATGAAATTTAACAATTTTAATTGTATTAACATATTACATATATGGTTTTGCATCAAATATAGTTAAGAGATTAGAAATTCCCTAAATAAGGAAAATGGAAGAAGGAAAAAATCCTTGCAGTCATGAGAAGAGGTTGAACGACTAAATATAAGTGTGGGAAATAAAGAAACAAAATCTAATGGGAACAAAGAAATATTGAAATTGTTAGCGTTAATGGTGAAAATGAGGAGTTTAAAAATGGAAGTTAATAATTTGAAATTTGATAATGACAGAATGGTAAGATCTCAAGAGAGGAATAATCAATTGAACACTTAGCTAATGCAGAGCTTATATCAATTGTAGAGGAAAATATTGAAGGGGTCATACCAAAAGCATAAACAATAAATATATCCAGGAGGCATTCCCATGGAGGACTCAAGCATTTAAACTGTACTAATAGATCTCAAAGGAATCAATACTCACCATCACCTTCAATTAAGAATTATTATACATCTATGTAATCAAAGAGACACCCAAAAGTCCCCTTGTTTAGTGTAGTGTCCCCAAGGCCGAGCCCCGTTGCAAATCCTGATATATGAAATGAATTGTAAACATGTTTTATAGGCTAGTGAGCCAAGTTTGGTATAAGCTGGTAGGCTTATGTGTTTGTTAGGCCAGGGAGCCTAAGTGTTGAAGGCCAAGAGCCTGTTGATGTACTTGTATGTATGCAGATCGATTAATAAAATATAAACACCGCCAGGTGCAGACCGACCACGATGAATGAGTGAAGGGGGACTGACCATCCACAGAGTGGGCAAGGGATTAGGGGATGGAAGGTGGGAAAAGGGGCTAAGTGTTGAGCCTAGGGGCCAAAACTAAGGGGCTTAAGCCTGGTTATAATATTTTAATATTATTTCCCAAAAGACGTGTATTTTATTTTATCCTAAGTTCCTAGCAAGGGAAAACGTGCAAAAGGGATGCATGCGATGGGAACGCATGCATTTCCTAGGGTGACAAGTGACAACCCTGGTGCATGCGAATATAATAGCCGATATGAACCGTGTGAGGGGGATCTTCTCCATTCGACCCAACCGTCTGAGCGTGAACCAGGGTGACCTCTGCAAGAATACCCTCGTACAATCCCGAAACCAAAGTGGGGAGACTATCCTATGATTGCCAAACCTGTTTGGGAAGCGCGTGTCTATTTTTCCCAATTGACTGTTGCGGCCACGCAGTGCTGGACTGCGCGTGGCATGCTGGCCAGAGGAAGCTTTGTGCTAAGCTTGTATATGACCTCTCTTCTGGTGAGGGAGGCGACGGTGGTTGGAAGAGGCAGGTTGTCAGGCCTTTGAGAAACTCTTTCCAGGTGAAAGAGTTTGTTGGGAAGGGGTTTCATCCAGAGAGTGCCCAGCACTAGCTACGAGCTCAAAGACTTCCTGATTCGGCCTGTTACCGAGACCCAGAGAGGGAGGTTAGCACCGATGGACTGTGCGTGTGAAGGTGTATACTCCTGGGCAGAACCAGCATGTGGGGAATGGGAGCCTGGTAGTAGTGGGCGTAAGATGGCATATTTGGGGAAGAATCCTTCCGAATATTTCTGTGTTGTTTCCCTGTAACCTCAGCCTAGCCTAGGATTCCTTACCTTGGGGTGGAGCTCGGTCCCAGCTCGGGGGTGATCCACTGTTGAGATGATGAGCAGTGTGGTCTAAGGCTGGGAGGTTCGTGGAAGGCCTG
>SNQJ01S0205450.1:3807-16471 GCA_010110895.2 Picea sitchensis | reverse complement strand
CTACGTTCTTATGGTTTGCTGTCTATTTATTTATTTCAGATCTGCATATGTGTATTTGAATGTCATAATCCTCTTCCTTCCTCATTCTTTCATTAAATTCTCAAATGGTTAATTAATTCATGCAAGTAAAACTCAACCATAATCAGTTAAAAGATCCTACGGATCAACAACACTCATGCATATCAATGTAGAGATAAATTTTTTTCTATATTTTCACATTGAATCTTATACCTTGAGTTTCCCGCGGGGAAAACTCATGTTCCTTTGTAGTTAGCCAGTATTGAATTTCCTCCCAAGATGGATACCACCTCATTCTTTTCCTTCATCATTCAATACAAGACTTTCAGGTCTCGACAATAGAACAATTTGTTGGGTTGTTTCACGCTTGCGCACATCCTTATTAATATTGGGGGGTTTAGACCCAGGGTTCGTCCATAGGTGACCAACAAAAACCCCAAAGCATCAACATATCAATCTTCATCCAAGGCCGAAGAAGGTCTCACCTGAGATGTAATGAGGATCATAGAGACCAACTGGTCTTGTGTCGGGGATGAAGGGATAAACACTCAAAGATCCATCTGGGTTGGCATTCATACATTCCATAGATAACAACTTACTATCGCTTTTATGCAAAAAAAATACACACACATATCCAAATAACACATGAGTGACACATGATAGATCAGAATCAATGAAACTTTATTATTCTCTCTATTCCATCAACCATAGGTATACATTAAGTAAATCATACATGACAACAACAGAGTCTTGTAGTCCTCAGATAATTCCCAGACTTACAATATATCACGCCATGCACATTCTTTTAGAACTTAGACATGGGACGAATTCATACTACAATTGGAGACATTACAATACCACAAAGACTCAGAGTGATCTCTTCAACAATAGACAACAATAATGACCCAGGGAATCAACTCAATACTAACAAAAATTGTAGCAACAACCTCTTATTTTTAGTCCTTGCTTCCTTTTATAGCGTTCTCGGCTCTAGAACTCTCTCTTTGTCGATTTTTCTCCACTTGTTCTACTGACTAACGAACTTGCATTCTTTGGCCACCTACTTGCATTCCATGTCTCCTTTATGGAATCAGGACAATCTTAATCGCCTCTCCATCTCATCTTTTGTCTTCTCCATGTTCCCTCATGTTGTTGGAAGTAATCATTTGGGAATATTTCCTGGTGATTGCTTTCTTGATTCTAGCGTACATTTTCTTGATTTTTGGTGCACATCCAAAAATCAGACTGGTGCGCATTTCGTATACCTTGGGCTTGGAATGCAATATCAAATCTTGGTCTGACACACGCTTTTTTTCAATCCTTTCACAACTGCATTTGTGCACGCAAAACTAGAATGAACGTGCACAACTTTGTTTGTGCATGTGCGAGAGATTAACCCAAAACTTTGGGTGCCAACAATTAGTGACGTGGGATGGTAAGGACATAAACTGACTATTCCTTTTTTGTCAAAGAAGGAAGACTAGGACTTGTACCATCTACAAAATTTAGCAAAAAAAAAATTATCACACACAAAATTGGGGAGAAGGAAGGGCTTTCCTTCAAACTCGTAAAGCATAATGTAGGTGGATTCCTCCTCATATACATCAATTCCTTTTCCTTTGAGAAAATTTAAGGCTTCCTATGTAATTATGTCCAAACCAGAATGTATCGAAATTCTCTGACGTATTTATCTTGAACTTGGCAGAAGTCATATGGTGCAGCGTGCGAAAAAATAGTCACCATGTGGAGCGCAGAGTATAAAATTAATGCAAGGCTTCTCTGCATGGCACAAGTCATGAAAATGGATAAGTGTTGGAAGTGTGTGAGAATTTTTATGAAGTAATGAGGAAATATAAAACTTATGCAGATGCAGAGAATGATGGATTGGGATATAAGGTTATATCTTCCACGGAATATAACTTAACATGAAACACAAGGTTGAGAAATGAAAATGGATCGTGAAGAGCTTTTTTTAGTGAAACATTCAAATCAAAGAAAAATGATTCCAATTATTTTTCTATGAATTTCCTTTTTAATTAATCGCATTTTAAAAAGTCAAAAATCTCTTTTAAATACATTTATAAGTAAGATTCTTTGAAATAGTAAATGTGATAACTAATCTTCAAACAATCTCTTTTAAATACTTTTATATGTAAGATTATTTGAAATTGTAAATGTGAGATAACTTCTCTTTAAACAAGTCCCCGAGGTGTAGGACAGTTGGTGACGAAGTTTGTTGTTAAGCCACTCTGTGTTGTTAAAGTCACCGATTCGAAACTTGTGGGGACCAAAAAAAATCAACCATGTTAAGGGTTGGTGTGGCTCAGGCCGGGTGCGATCCTAGGGTGATTTTGACGGCTTAGATGCCCCTGAGTCACGGTTTCTCAAGCCACAGGTTAATCGCGTAGCCAACAGGTCCCGCACAAATTAACAAAAAAAAACAAAACTTATCTTTAAACAATATTGAATCTAAATTCTATTAACAAACTAAATATATTAAGATAGTATTGAAACTTTGTAAAACTTATTACTTTTTAAACCTTAAATATTGTAACGTGAATCTAATCTCTTAAGAAAAATTTGACTAAATCAAAATATGTTTTTAGTTTAAGTTTATTATTAACTTAAACATTACTTTCTCTAATATTCGTGATTAATTTATTTATAAACTCCTTTAATTTAATAATATTTTGTTTTAATTTTTTTAAACTTAAAACTAATAAACTATTAATTTTAAATAAAATAAAAATATTTAAATATTTAAATGTTTTAATTTTTTTAACATACAAAAATTTAACATCAACACACAAAAAATGAACATCAAATTTTAATGGCTATATTAAAAATTTACCATAAATATACTAATATATTATATTAAAATTAACCATAAATATACTAATATATTAATATTACCTATAGAATAAAATACATATGTAACACATACATATGTGTATCCACATGCACTTTTTTTTCCAGGAGAAAATTCACACAAAAATTATATTAAGTATAATTGTTTTTACATCAACAGTATAATGATCAAAAAGAGCTAGATCTGACTGACCAACAATGCCCCACTACACAAATAAAAACCCTGATCATCTCTTTCCAATAGGATAAGAAACACTGTAATCATACAGGGCTGCTTCAAACTATAACTGAAGAAAGACATAAATGTCTAAGATGCACTAGTGCATTCCAAACCCACAGAAGTAAAAACATATAAACAAAAAAGTCGAGAGGAAGAAGGAAACTAGAAGATATTTAAATGTTGAGCAGGCCTGACATTCTCCCCATCTCGGGTGAAATATGTAAGTCTTCCTTTTGGAGACGAAAGTTCTCACTTTGAAAGTTTATCTGCCTCCTCATTGCATTCTCTAAAAATGTGATGGAATATGATACCTTGGAAGGCTGCCACCAGATCCTAAATTCTGATCTTCCACCCTTCGATATGAATGGCCCAAAGATTCCCAATTTGATTAAGCCAATCAATGATCACTTTGGAATCCCCCAACACTTGTATATGTTGAATTTCCAGTCGTTTAGAAATGGTGAGGGCGACCCACGCTCCCAATAACTCCTCTTTGGTATTGGATCCATCTCCACAATTAAAACACCATTTGTAATCTGGAGCATCTGCACACTTCAATGAACCCCCCGCCCCACAAATGAATCCCCTTGCAATAGCGGCCCCATCGAAAAATTCCAAAGAATATCCATGAATTCTGATGACTGTGTTCAGTCTTAACACCTGCGAATTGTTATCAGTATGTTTTTTGTTGAGTGATCCTATTGTCTTGTGGGCAACGGTCCACACCGAGGGTGTCTTCCCTTCAAAGAGAACATTGTTGCGCTCCTTCCATATGTACCAGCTCGTCAAGATTGGAATACTTTTTGAGGTTGTCTTATTTAATAGCCACGAATCCATACTATCACAAAGAGTCTGTCCATTCCATGGGTAAATGTGAGTTAGGATGCGCACAAGGATAGCCCATACGGACTTTGTAAAGGAACAATGAATGAACAAGTGTGAATTATATTCAGTATTTTCTCTACACATGAGGCAGATTCCTGGCCCAATCCATCCTTTCTTTAGCAAAATATCCCAAGTTAAGATTCTATTCTCAGATGCCAACCAGAAAAATAATAAAAAAATTCGTTGAACGCTCTATTTCCATATATTAACCTTCCAACCGCTCCAATTCAACAGGGACTGTGTTGATAGAAGCGCATTATAATAGTTTTTGACCGTTAGTTCCCCTGTCGAGTCACCTCTAGTCCACTTAAGAATGTCCTTTTCATTTTCAGTTAGCATGATCCCCGCTCCACATAGCTCCACAGTAAATTTTTTCCATTCTGTAGCACGATCCCCCAACAACTCTAGGTCATCGTTGCTCCACCAAACCTATGTAAAAGTAACCGGATCCCTTTCCGACGAAGCTTGTGCAAGTGTGGATACATGTCTTTGATTAAGATGAGTGATAAGTTCTTCAAAGAGAAAGGACTTGTTCCCAATGCCCAATATCCTATCATGCCCTATAGAAATTAAGTGACCTATTCCAGGGCACCAATTGATCGCAATGATTGATAATAGGGAGCATACGAATGAGACTTAGCCACATCCTCGAAGCTAAATAGTACTTATGTGAAGGCAATGTGAACTAGTTGATGAGAGTGAAGTTAAGTAAGTATGTATCCCTAATAACCTGGTGCCATATACTCTCCCGAGTTAAAGCACACCAGAGAGTAATAGTATTCATTGCCAAATTGAAATGCGAGAGGTTACGTATAACCCATCCCTCATGAATTTTTTGTCTTGAAAGAACCTCCCACCAATAGAGGTGATATTGCTGACTTTCTGAGTGTCCATACCATAAAAAATGAAACATATTTTTTCTAAGTTTTGTTAAAACAGAACGAGGCAATGCTTCCAAGGAAATCCAGTAGACGGTTTGTCCTTCCAAAATTGATTTAACCAAAACATATCTCCCACCCAGTGAGAGCCACCTATTGCACCATAAGTCAATTTTCTTTGCAACTTTTGTGACCATCCATTCCCAATCTGTTGCGCGTTGAGCTCCTGTCTTCAAATAAAATCCCAAATAACGGAACCCTAAAGAGAGATCACTAAAACTATAGTGGAGGAGTGATTTAAACTGGCTCAGTTCTAAATCAGATTGACCTTCATAATGGAAAATGGATTTTGTTTGGTTTACCATGAGACCTGATGCTTTACAGAAAAGACTAATCAGATTTGTGATCTCTCTCCATTCTAAGATGCACACCTTAGAAAGAATGAGTACATCATCCACAAATAGTAGATGGAGTATTTTTTTCAATTTAGTCACCTTAATTCCTGAAATAACTCCTTCTGCAAGACTATTCTTCAATAACAAGATGAGACCTTCCATTACTAGGATGAATAGGAGGGGAGATAATGAGAAACCCTGCCTAACTCCCCTTCCACTTTTGAAAATTTTTGTGGCCTCCCCATTTAGTAAAACAAAAAAGGATGAAGAAGTGACACAAGACATGATCCAATTGGTCATTTGAATCCCCAAACCAATTTTGAGAAGGATTAATATAAGAATATTCTAGTCAATGCAATCGTAGGCTTTCCTTAAGTCCAATTTTAAAGCCAGGGCTTTCATTTTTTTTTTTAATATTGTGGAGGATTTCATGGGCAGTGTCGATTGCATCTTAGATACGCCTACCTTTCATAAATCCGATATGTTCCATTGAGATTGACTTTGACAGGATAGGTTTAATTCGATTGGCGATAATGTTTTATATTAACTTGTAACATAGGTTGCACAATGAAATAGGGCGGAAGTCATCAAATGTTTTTGGGTTATTTGCCTTTGGAATCAAAGTAAAAAACGTGGAATTTAGGCCTCCCACAATGGAGCCTAATAATCTTTATTCTTCCACCATTGCTAGGAGGTCGTCCCCAACGAGATAAAAAAAATGCATAAAAAACTCTGTTTTCCACCCATCCGGGCCCGAGCTCTTTTCCTTCTTAATATGAAAGAGAACAATTTTCAAATCCTCCATGGAAACTAGAATGTACAAAGAGCTAGATTCTGCATCATTAGTCATCTGTGGATAGAACTCTAACATCTTACATTATTCAACTATGTTCAGTGTGGACATCGCCCTGTAGAACTTCTTAAAAAACAACACAACTTCATCTTTAATGGAGTCATGATCCGTGACATGTTCTTCGTCGCCCTTTATGATTTCCCAGATATGTTTCTTAACTCTGTTATTGCTTGCGAATTTATGGAATAACTTGGTGTTTTTGTCACCATTGTCCAGCCACAGTGCCCTGTTGCGTAAATGCCACTATTCTTCCTCTTTCCTTAATATCTCATTTCTTTCAAATTCCAATTGTCGAAGTGTATCCACTAATCCTTCATTTTTAGGGTCTCCACTTAAATATTTGATAATATCTTTAATTTATGCTTCAATCGTTGTTGGCCCTTGACCAAGTTTTGGGAGATCCTTGGTCATGTTGACCTATTTTTGGGACTTCGACAGGCTGTCGAAGGCGGAGCACAAGACGAAGCAGAGATCGCGGGATCTCAGCCCCTTTTTAGGGGTTTTTGGGTTTTGGGATTATGTAAAGGGTATGGGAATGTCGGCCCATGGGTTTACCCATGCTTAGGCCCACTTTTGTAATATATATATATATATATATAGAAGCTAGGCGATGTAGAAAGTAGTGGTGATCGATCTATGTGATCGAAGGATTGTAAGTGCTCTGTGCATACTATGTAAGACTTGCAAGGATAAGTGCAAGATACTGTAAGAGATCGAGAGGAGGATTTGTGATGAACATAACTCGGGGAAGGAGGATCTAGCGAAGTGTGCAGATCTCCTGTCCTATGCGGAGTAGGGTTTTACAGCTCTGTGCATGTAACTAATTGACAGAAGATAATAGAAGAGAGAAGAGTTGGTGGACGTAGCCCCAGGGAGGGGGTGAACCACATACATGTTGTGTTATGCTTTGTGCAATGTGTTGATGTGTTTATGTCTTTACTTGCTAAGTGCTTTGATACAAATAGATAGATATGTTTATGCTTTGTGCTAACGATGCGTATGGATGTTAGATCTGGCCTATGTGAATTTGCTTAATGCTTGAATCTGCTAGATCTAATCTATCTCTCTATGCTAAGTACTTAGATACATTAGATCTGAATGAATGCTACGATGCTCTATTTTATCTGCGGAGTAGATAGTGGTTAAATATTGATGAACTATCGGTGTTAAGTTCTCTGTTAAGTGTTAGAATCACATATCTGTGTCCCAGCGAAGGTTGCAGACATATGAGTCCTACAATCACCCCTGCCTCTACCTCAGGTGAGACTTCATCTGCTTCATAGGTGTTGCCGAAAGGGTCGGTAATTAGGGTTTTTTTGGTGCATTATTGTAGCATTGAACCCTGGGTCTACCCCTGTGCCAACAAATGGTTCCGTTGCCAGGACTTGAAACTATGATTGCTGGGAACTAAGGAAGAAGAAGCTTTGTGCAAAAATTAAACCTGAAACTGTGAAATCTTTGTGTGTAGATCTGTTTCCCTAGTGCGCAACATTCTACTTGACCTATGAAGCTCTTTTCCAAGAAAAGAGGTCATATGTGAAGAAAAGAGGTAAGATATGGAAGCTCTGTTATCTGATAAAGGTAAGAATAGTGAAAAGTTTTAAATCTGGAAGCTTTGTGCTCTATAAAAGTAAGATAAGTGGATTTTTTTTTTCTAAAGTATGGATCTAGGTATGTTTGATAGATTTTGTCCTAGCTTGAAAAATAGGGCATTGATAGATGAAAGAAGATTTCATACGAGTTGATCTAATAATAATAGTGAAAGATATGTTATACCTATGCATAGAAGGAATTTTTGGACTAACAAGTGGATGCAGGATCCTAGAAATAAATGTTTGCAGGTTAGCTATCATGATCCTAGCGCGCAGTACAGGAGAGGTTGGGGATCGTTTAAAAGAAAAAGAGGATTAACCCTCTATTACAGTTGCAGAAGATCGGGAAATCTTACTAAGGAATGCCCTGACAGAGGATCTAGTTGTCTTTTTTGCAAAGCTATGGACCATGAAGTATTGGATTGCCCTAGAATGCTTGCTAAGCTTGAAGGAATGAACATAAGACAAGAAAAACCTAAGGCAGTTCCAGAAATTAAGATTATGGAAGAACCCCATAAAGTATTGCTACAGATGAAAGAAACCCTGAATGACCACCGACATGTCATCTTATCAGAGATCTTCAAAGGAAAAGAATGCATTGAAGCAAGAATAGGAGACTTTGACATCGACTGTGTTCTGGATGAAGAAACAAAAGTGAATATTATGACATAAAGAACTTGGGAAGTTATAGGAAAGCCTGCTATGACTCCTTCATTGGGAGGAATAGGGATATTTAGAGGAAAGTTGATAAACCTATGTGGAAACCTCACCCAGATATCTATGAATGTCAATGGAACTTCAACAAAGGAAGATTTTGAGATCATCAAATTTACTGAGGAAAAGGCACCATTTGCTATGTTACTAGGAAAGCCTTGGATTAAAAGAGACCAGGCCAGAAGGAAGGAAGAATAAGTTTTAGAGCAGAAGAAGTAAGAGTTAAAAGATTTCATGACTAGAAGGATCACGCACTTGATTTAAGAATAGAAGAACAGATCAAAGCTATTTAACACCAGAGACTTGGATGTCAACGTTTCAAGAACATTAGAGGACCCACGGAAGACTAAAGTACCCACTCCAGATAAAGAAGAATTATTACCCTTGAATCTTAGGAAAGAATCTCAACAGCGCGAAGCAACTATGTCAAAAGAAGATAAGAATCAGAATGGAAAAAGGAATATCGAGATGAAGCTCATTGGGAAGAAGGCCAGAAAGCTAAGTAAGAAGAGAGCTAAGATCGACAAGTTACAAAAGGTCCCAGAGGGAACTTTGTAGAAGGAAAATTTGCAAAATTGGAACTTCGTTGGGATAACAGAACAATGTCACATGGCACTTCGCCATGGCAAAGTAATATAGTCATTGGGAACAATATAACCGTTAGGTCATCCCCCCAAAATGGGTAGAAAGGAATTTATGGTTCACCACTAGACCGTTGGACTGCACCGTAATGGCAAGAATAGAGTTAATGAAGGCTTATCGCCCATTGCAAGAGATTCGTTGCCAAGTTATCTATTTATTCCTCCGTTCCATGCACCGAGAACACTTTTTCTAATCGTGAATTTGAGCCCACAGACTCGTTGATTTTGCACAATGATCATTCCGCTATTGCCTTCCATCCCATTAAAGTGTCTAAATTACTCCTCGAACCCGAGATTTCCAACCCCAAGCGTGTATGTCGGACGAGTTCACTGCTACAGAGGAAGTTTTCAAGGAAGTTCTCATCGACCTCATGACATAAAGAGTAATTTCGATGTCTGCAGGTGTACAAGCTTCATTGATGAGAACAATGCAAGCCTCTTCATCGACTACTCGTGGAAATGAACCATCCCAGACATCAGCGGAGAAGAGAACCAAGCACAAAGATGACCTAGCAATTGCGAAGCTAATTCCAACCATATTTCCCGAATATATCCTACCCCTGGTTGATGCAGTAAATATTGATAATGTACCAAGAGATTTTGAGTACACCATAGTCACTGCGTACCTCCCGAAGGGGATACACGCAGTTCGAGTTTAGCAGGACAAGATTGCAGCATTGAAGTTCAGTGACTTAAACCTCGAAGATCGCAATATCTATGGTATGCTCTCCCCATACAAATACCTAACCAGGACGAAGGGAAAGAACTCGAACATAATTCCCTAGTCATGGAAAATGAACCTCGCGCAGTCCACCCTACTGAATGTCATGAAGATCCCACACTTCGGTAGACACCAGGAAGTCAATGCCTGTGTCAAGTTGTTAATGTCATGTTACCATGGCGGATACCTATGGCTAGACCACCATATTATAGTCAACCCAATGTTGATCCATAGGATCACAGGACTAAGTATGCAAGGACCCGACCTGCAAGAGTTTTATCCAGGAAAAGCCACAGATCGCGCACTAGCACAAAATATCAAGGATACATACAACGATGTTGAGAAAGGGACAAGAGGCTACAAGGTAGCTTCCATCCAAAGTGGCGCAGTGCACCTAGCATGCCAACTAATAGCTGGAAAATTAGTAAGGAAAAACCGACCTACACAAGTCACCGACTTTGTCATTAACCTCGCAGGGAAGTGTGCGGAAGGCCTACAGATGAAATGGGAGAAGTACCTAGTTAATCAGTTGGAACTAGACTATCGAGAAGCACAGGATCATGGTTATGAATTTCATTTCAGCTGGCTCCTAATCCTCATCTCCTTTGTTGCCTGGGAGATGGCGGAAGGTGAGACCTTCCCAGATATAGAGCCGTTCGAACTGCTTGATGCTAAGTTCACTACCCTTTGGTATTCAAATGATATGAACACACAATGGCAGTCGAATGTTGTGTTTCATACATAATACCTCTAGCTAAAGAGAACCATTGAAGCTGAGCCTCGTATGACTTCGAACACCTTATAGAGATTCTGACCTCTGATGAAGTTCAGTGCAGATCGACACTTCATCTACATTACATCGCGAGCAGATGAAAATAAAGAGAACCTCCAGCCATATTATAAAATTACAGAAGAATACCTTGAGGAGATCACTAAGGAATGGTCCACTGACCTCCTTATCCCCACCAACCCTGCAGAGATATATGATCTTGACAGCCCGTAGGACACTCAAAAATAACAGAATACACCTGGAACCATCAGACGGAAGAAGACTGAAGAGGTCCAAGATCTAAGCAGTGCCTCAGGAAAGACTTCTTCAGTGTCACCTGATCGAGGGGGTGATGACGAAGTAGAAACTGAACAGAATTCAGACGAGGTAACACCATCCAGAGACGAGGTTGATCCCCTGAAGAAGAGGAAGGCTTCTTCCCTGAAACCTTCTTCCCAGAAGAAACTAAAATCCTCCATGACCAATATGAAAACTGTCCTCACCTCTGATGATTTTGACTTCATCATAGTAGCCCTGAACGATGCTTCACTAGAAATAGCAGAGAAACAAGAAGTCAAGAAGGAAGAAATGTATGACAGAATTGAAGACGAACTATGATGGATATAGCAATCCCTTCAGTCCAGTCGCATAGTCTCTATTGCGCCCCTACCCTCAGGAGAACTAGATTTGGGAGATGAGCCAGCCCAACTCCACCGATTAGCTGATACAGTCGAAGCTTGCCTTCGACATGCACAAGAAGAAACATAACAAGCCACCCAGGCCTTGAAGAAAATACAAGGCATACTTGTAGAACAACACAGTGCTACAGAGCAGGAAAATATTGCTCTCCAAATGAAGTTCGACGAAGAAAAAACACAGATGCAACAAGGAAAATAACAGTTGCAAGAAGATCAACTTGAAGTGAAAGAAGTGGTTAGCAGAGCGCTTTTCTCTATGACAGTCTTAGAACTAAAGGCAGAGGATCGAGTCATGCATCAAGTAGAGAAGCTCACAGAAGCTATCCAGCAGCTACAACAACGCATATCAGACTTAGATCTCCGCATAGTGCACGAGACTCTGCAGGATGTAAGGGATCAAAGAGAAGCAACCACCTGAAGCGCAGTTGAAAGGATAAAATCCCTTTCCATGGAATGCAAGTAGTTGAGTAATCACAGTGCCCAGATGTATGAGCAACTCACCGAGAACTCAGAATTGCAGGCACTAGAGTCACAACTCTAGGAAGCGAAGCAACACACAAAGACAATACAGGCGCAATTGAAGCCCCTGTCAGCTGTGGAAAGAATGAAGTGATCCCAAGAGCAACGCACTGCCCAAAAACAGATCCACACTATCCAGAGAATATTATGGAAGTAACTAAGAGGCTCCAACCTGTACAAGATAAGGCTTACCAATGTTTCACAGAAGTCGAAGGCTGAGGAGAAGAACTGGAGAAGGTTGTCAGTGCAGCTGAACAATGCCTAGAAGGACCTATCAACGATGCATTCATCCAAGAGTTCGATGAACAAGAGATCGTGGCACAACAACAAGTCGAAGCAACTCGAGGCTTTTGAAGCAGAACTAGTCAGACCAGAGTGACTCGGGATGAGTCACAGGTGAGTGTTGGGAGCTTGTTGGCCCTTGACCAAGTTTTGGGAGATCCTTGGTCATGTTGACCTATTTTTGGGACTTCGATAGGCTGTAGAAGGTGGAGCGCAAGACAAAGCAGAGATCGTGGGATATCAACCCATTTTTAGGGATATTTGGAATTTGAGATTATGTAACGGGTATGGGAATGTCAACCCATGGATTTACCCATGCTTAGGCCCACTTTTGTAATATATATATATATATATAGAATCTAGGCAATGTAGAAAGTAGTGGTGATCAATCTATGTGATCGAAGGATTGTAAGTGCTATGTGCATACTATGTAATACTTGCAAGGCTAAGTGCAAGAGACTGTAAGATATCGAGAGGAGGCTTTGTGTTGAACGTAACTCGGGGAAGGAGTATCTAGCGAAGTGCGCATATCTGTTGTCCTATGCAGAGTAGGGTTTTGCGGCTCTGTGCATGTAACTGATTGACATAAGATAATAGAAGAGAGAAGAGTT
>SNQJ01S0205449.1:7810-18760 GCA_010110895.2 Picea sitchensis | reverse complement strand
ATGTTTAGGATTCTCTACTTGACCTTCTAGTGATACACTTCCATTACTCTTTTCACACTGTCATGTATCACATGCCATTTGGCATTTTCCTCTTAGCTCCTCTCTTACTCTACATGAGTGACTTGCATATACATCTAACATTAAAAATATTATATATATAATGGTCACAACAATATTTAATATAACTAAGCATGCACATTAGGCTTGTGATGCAACCAAGTGGTTGTTATCACCATATGGGTGGTGTTACCACCTGAAAATGTAAAATCCTATTTGCATTTTTAGAAGCATTATTGAAAGTGACATTGCACCACTTTTTTTGGATTTTCATTTGCTATTTTTGGGTTAAGAGGTTGGTAGAAGGCACATTCTTGGAGAGTGCCCTACATCAAATAAGGACATATGACACTTATATTTATCCTTCAAAAGTAGGTACAACACCTTCATTTTAAGTTGTTGAGTCCACCTTGCACATTTATCAATAAGACTTAACCATATTTGGGGGAGTGCTCATCCTTTCAAGTTTTGATTAGTATATTATGGATAACGACATGGTCAAAATGGTTCTCATGGTAAACCTTATTAAATTCACATATTCCTAGAGTTTTGCATGTGAAGTGGTCATGTTAGTTAGTGATCTAAAATTATATTTTAATTGAAGGTTGTTAGAATGAAAACTATAAAACAGAGAGCACATTTTGAAATTCACAATTTGCTAACATTTTCTAAATCCTATTTGCTAACATTTTGAAATTTTCAATTTGTATATACACATGCTTATATACAAGGAAGTTACTATTTCATTAAAGATAAACAATTTATACAAAAATCGATGTCTTCTTAATATTCATTAGAATGTTAAGGTGCTACAATATCTTGATCATTTCTCATCTGGTGTGTATCTATGGTATGTTATGTTTCTCATTGTAATGATTTATTTGAAGGATGTTTAACTATTGTTTGATTAGTAAGTTTGTTCTAGTGGAATGGAAAATTTTAATTTGTATATTTCATAAGTTGTATTTTTCATGTGTTTGTGTGTATAGAGTGGATGCCAAACCTGTTGAGCAAGTGTACATTTGGTAGAACCAAATTTTTCTATGAAATAACTCACTTGAAGAGCATTTAAATGTCTTTTCATAGAGGGAAATTTGGATTGGTAAATGTTATTGAGTTCCACTAACATGTATTTGTGTGTATATAATCTCACATCTTAAATATGGATGTGTGCATTTAAGGAGCCAATGCTTTAGGAGTTCAATCCATAGTTTGTAGGTTTAATTTTCTTGTATCAAAATAGGAGTTGGTTGATTGTTTTAGAATACAAGTGTCTGCACTATGCAAAGTGCTCCATGTTATGGGAGCTAGGTTTTTCACTATTCTCCTATGCTTATTGATTATAGGTCGCACCGTGAGAAGATTATGATTATCAACTATCAAATTTGATTCTTAGGAGGGTTGGATTTATGTTTTTGTCGATGTGAAACACTTGATCATACGTTGGGTGATTATCCTCCTAAAATATGGCTTGGAAAAGATTACTATGATCCCAGGTATTGGTTAAATTTTGTGATTGGTGAAATCATTGTTTCATTTCATATTTTCATTGTAAATATGCAACATAATTGTTTAGAATATAGATAAATATAGTTTCCAACCAAGAATTTTAAATTACAATATTGAATGGGTTATGTGGTTTCCGTGATTTAGGAAATCAGAACCTAACTCTTGGGAGGAAACATTGAAGGATGAGTTGGACCATTAAAAATTCATCTACATGCCATGACATGATGTCCACTATGCTTTTTGGGGTCCACCATGTCTTGATTTAGCAAGGAACCTTGTTTAGTGGTGGAATTATGTAAAGGTTAATGTTCATTTCCTCTTAGTGATTGCATTCATATTATAGTTTTTGTATTTCTCTTTCATTTTAATCTCATTTTAAGGTACTGCAGTTATCACATAAATTTTCTTACTGTGTTGTATATTGCAGAGAAAAAAGGCACCATATGAACAATTTATTCCCCTACTCATGCCTCAACATCACATGGTTATTCCACATTATCTGATCGAGCAAGAGAAAAGAGATGTACCAAGGGATAACTAGGGAGAAGTGTACCAAGAAATAAAGAAGAAAAGTTACTTTTATACACAATAATCATTCCAAGACATTCATTTATTTGTTCCTCAAGTTGATAGCGAATAGGATAGGACTACATCCCATTCAAAATTGAATGGACTAGAGAAGACTATTCTTCCTTTTTTCCGCTCAACGTCAAATAATGAAGCTTTCTTCAGAGAGACATGGATGAAATATTTTTTTGATGATAATGAAAAAGAATGTTTTTAGGAAAGGAAGTGTGAAGAAAGGGTATTAATATTGAAACATAATCTTTCCGAATAGAAAAATAGGGGAGGAAATATAAAATGTGAATTAGGGACTAGATGTGGAGAAGCTACCTGGACTAGGTATTTTTTCAATTTTATTTTACAAAGAACATTGGCATACATGTTGATACTGAGAGGGGGGTGAATCAGTATCAAGTACAATTTGAAAACCTTTTTCAAATTATTCTTAAACCATTCAATTATATCCAATGAACAATGAACAATAATATAAGAGTTACACCAATACACCACAATACACCATGCACAATATATGAGAAATACTCAATAGTTTTTGTTCAAGGGAAGTAATGACTTCCAAAGGTAGCTACAGCTTCCAAATGTAAAGGGAGGGATAAAAATCCAAGAGGAAGATACAATCCTCCAATATAAAGAGATATTTGAACTCTCTCTCTTTTCCCCTTCCTTCCACCCAAGAATATATAGAGAGATAAACTTTACATTAGAAATCATCACATAGGGCCTCATAATGCTTTCGGAGACTTCTTCCATTTCTACAATTATTAAATTCTTAGAGTACTATGATCTGTAGATAATGTTTACTCAATGTATTCCTAGAAACTCCCTCCAATTTTAGCTCCTTGAATCCTTCCCAAAAGAAGAGGTTATAGAAAGAATGGTAGACTTTATTCAATTAAGTGCGTTGAGAAGACCCAACATACTGACATGCCCAGCTCAATATTTAACATCTGTTCTGAAACTAACATAAAAGAAACTAAAGTGAGTGTGTTTCAATGGAAGTGGTCCCACTACATTTGGATTACGTATGAAAAAGTTATGATTGTTTTACGCAGAACACATTTTTATTGACTAGCTTTAGGAATTGTCAAAAACCTATATTCCTGATTAATATCTCCATAATTATAGCGAATCAAGAGCTGAAATTTTTTACCAGGAGTACCTTGATATGGCTTATCAATACCATAGCAATTTCAACATCTGAATCGTTATAGAAAAACATTTATAGCAAAAATGGTGAGATGACCTGAAAATAACATACCTTAGAACACATCACCAAAAGACTTCATCCTCCCTTGAAATCCGACCTTCTTTTGCTTCTTCTTCCCTATGAAATTCTGAATTGTATAAAATGAATGTATATTGATATTTATTTACATACCATTTATGTCACTTCCTTTTTAACATTGGGGTGGGCGACACTTTCTTATTTTGTAATTATTTTCTTTAATTATTATTTTTGGAGCCTACATGTACTTCCTTTTCAATTCACTTTGTCATTTTCAAAAATTCATTTCTCATCAAACATGAGGATCCTGGCGTTATACATACGGAAACAACATGATGTATACTATCCATTCATGGGTTTTTGTATATGCATGTCATTTTCCTTCATGTCCAAATACCTTTATTAATCTTACGGTCCAAAACCAGAGCTAGGGTTGACATCAATGACAACAATCAATCTTCCAACAATCTCCCCTTTGTCATTGATGCTTAACACTCGTACTTCCCCCTATCATCATGATCCAATTTCTCTACCCCTTTGACATAAATGGCAAAGGGTGTAAGCTCCACGAGTTTAATGGAAAAGGTATGTCTTTGGTGTTGCTCCCCTAAACATGTGGCACTCAGTAATACTTCATCCTTATTTTTGGTCTTTGGGGCGTTTTCTTCCATACAGAATACTTTGTGGCTTGTCTTCTCTCTCTTCTTCATGTCTAGGATGTATATGTTATTCGATCTTCTTGTTGTAGTTTCAACCAATGCTTCCTGAGTTATTTTCTACGATTTTACATTTTTGGGAATCAAGCGTGAAGTGTATCCTTGATCACACATTTTACTAACTCTTAGTAGATTATGATTCAAGTCTTCGAAGCCAATGGAACATTCTTTGCTTTTACATTTTTTTTCTTCCAAGCTCTACTACCTTCTCCAAGTATTTTGGCAGATGGTCATCTCCAAATGCAACATTACCACCCTTTCTCTTCAAAGTGATGAATTTGTCGATCCTAGTCATGTGTGAAGAACATCCACTTGTCTATGTACCATTCATATTCTTCTTTACATTTTCCAGCAGGTCAATGCTATTGACAATCTTCATTGTTTGGAATCTCTTTCCTTCTCCTACGTGGTTGGCATAGAGCACATCTTCATTCATATATCCTGTCGGTGCTGTGACCAAGATAATTGCATTTGTAGCATACAATATTTTTGTTCATCAGCGGGTAAAATGAATTATAACCTGTTGACAAATCCGCGATTATTTCCTTATCTTACATTTACACCATTCATGTTTCTTGCGTATTTGCTCCTTTCATTGATTATGCAATTAGTACCATTATGTCCCAAAATTTTTGCAAGTATAACAATGACCAAGAAGAAATTTTCTACCATGGAGTAAATTGGGCTTCTTTGTGATGTAGTCCATCACGGGTTCATGATCTATTCTTGTAGTTTCCTTCATCTTGATTGGAGCTTCTTTGATTTTTGAAGGTAGGAGGGTTTCTTGGATGTCATCTCTTTTGTAATCATTCCTTCTTTACGGTATCCTGGTCCACTTGTCATCAATGCATTAGCTCTTTCTTCAACCTTCTTGTTGGTATTTGCATCTTCTTTGTATGAAGTTTTTTCACCCATGCATCCCAAGATGTGTTAAGTCTTTTGGCACTTGAGAGTTTCTTAAGCTCTTCCTCAGTGAGACAACTTCTTGTTCAAGTTTCTCTGTCTTCTTCTTTTCTTTATCATTTGGACCTTCTTTACTTACGCTATTCTTCTTGCTTCTTCAAGAGTAGATTTTCAAGGAAATGGTTTCTTCTCTCGGTTTCTGAAGGATCTTCTAATTGTTTCTTTAAACACAATTATCTTTCACAACTAACAATCCACTTCTTGGTTTTCAACTGCGTGTATTTGAGCTTGCTATTTTCAATCTCAACATGCTTCAATTTTTAAATTCTCATCTTCTTCTTCTTCTTCATTGGAATTTTCTTCTTCGGTGTCACTTATTTCAATCCTTGGATGAGGGACATTCAAATTCAATGTGACCTACTCTTTCACAATTGAAGAAAAGCGGCCTCTATTTTCTTCTTTGAAATCGAGATGTTGTAATCTTCTTTAACTTCTTCTTCTTCTTTAAGCTTCTTCCCTTGCATAAAAGTTCTTGTAGCTTGTCCCAAAGATATTTTGCTGATGCACATGATCCCACCTTGGATTTCTTGAATGTCAATCCATCGGGATGGTATCTATTGTCAGGTTGTTGTTCCTTTTTGCTTTCTTTTGGGCTGCAGTCTTTGGTTTCTTGAGAGCATTGTATCCTGAAGTAGCGAGATCCAGGCATATGCCCCAGAGATTTCAAGTAAGTTTCCATTCTATTTTCCGATTATTCAAAATTGCTTCCATAAAATGGTGGAATCATTTGGAATGTTTCCTTCCATTTACGCATAGGATCTTCCTTCCAGTGGTTAAACTGTCTTGAAGGTAACCCACTCTGAAACCAATTGTTGATCTTGAGGGGGGGTGAGTCGGTATCAAGTAAAATTTGAAAACCTTTTCAACTTATGGCAAACCATTCAATTATATCAATGAGAAATGAACAATATTATAGAGTTACACCAATACCACAATACACCATGCACAATATATTAGAAATAATAAAAAATTGTTCAAGGGAAGTAATGAAAAGCACCAAGGTAGCTATAGATTCCAAATGTAAGGAGATAAAACCTCCAGGAAGAAGATACAATCCTCCAATATCAAGAGATATTTAGCTCTCTATCCTTGCTCCTTCCTTCCACCCAGAATATATGAGATAATAAAATTTACATTAAATCATCACCATCAACCCGATCATCACATAGAGACACATTAATGCTTTTGAGACTTCTTCAATTTCTACAATTATTAAATTCTTGGTACTCTGATCCTATAGATAATGTTACTCAATGTATTCTATGAAACTCCTCAATTTTCACTCCTTGAATCCTTCCCAAAAGAGGTTATAGAAAGAATGGTAGACTTTGTTCGATGCAGTGCATTCGGAAGATTAACTTGTATAGCATGCTCATGCTCAATATTTAACATCTGATTCTGCAACTCACACACAAGAAACTAAAGTCAGTACTCTTTCCAATGGAAGTGGTCCATTTCATTTGGATTCTGTGTGAAAACGTTATGATGGTTTTGCGAACATGTTTTTGGCTAGTTTTGGGACTAGTCACAAACCCTATATTCCACGAGTGTATCTCCATAATTATAGCTGAATCAAAGGCTGAAATTTTTACAGTATCTTGATATGTCTTCTCAATACCATGGCGATTTAACCATCTGAATCGTTTACAGAAAAACATTTATAGCAAAATGGGTAAGATGACCTGAAAATAGCGTGCCTTAGAACACATCACCAAAAGACTTCATCTCCTTGAAATGCGGCTACTTGCTTCTTCTTCCTATGAGGTCGGCTTGTATCAAATGAATGTATAATGATATTTGTTATACCATTTATGTCGCTTCCTTTTAACATTAGGGCCGACTGACACTTTCTTATTTTCTAATTATTTTTCGGAGGCCTACATGTACTTCCTTTTTCAATTCACTTTGTGTCATATTCAAAAATTCATTTCTCCTCAACCATGAGGATCCATGTGGCGATGCCACATACTTGGAAAAATATAGTGTACTATCAATTCATGGGTGTTGTATATGCATGTGCATTTTCCTTCATGTCCAAATACCTTTATTAATCTTGCGGTCCAAAACCATGACTAGGGTTGACATCAATGACAACAATCAATCTTTCAACAATACAATAAATATTGATCTCAAATAAATGAAAATGAGGTCTCATATGAAGGAAAAATTAGGTTTTGGGATTAATTTCTTGATCCAAGAGGATCCAAAACACTCAAAAAGATTTAGGAGGATCCAGAAATGCTAAAAACATTATCATCTCAAATTCTCTTGTCCTCCCTTGAAATCTGGCCTTCTTTTACTTCTTCTTCCCTATGAAATTCGACTTGTATCAAATGAATGTATAATGATATTTATTTATACCATTTATGTCACTTCCTTTTAACATTAGGGCCGACCTGACACTTTCTTATTTTCTAATTATTTTCAGGGCCTACATGTACTTCCTTTTTCAATTCACTTTGTCATATTCAAAAATTCATTTCTCCTCAACCATGAGGATCCATGTGACGTGCCACATACCACTGGAAAAAATATGATGTATACTATCAATTCATGGGTGTTGTATATGCATGTGCATTTTCCTTCATGTCCAAATACCTTTATTAATCTTGCGGTCCAAAACCCATGACTAGGGTTGACATCAATGACAACAATCAATCTTTCAACAATACAATAAATATTGATCTCAAATAAATGAAAATGAGGTCTCATATGAAGGAAAAATTAGGTTTTGGGATTAATTTCTTGATCCAAGAGGATCCAAAACACTCAAAAAGATTTAGGAGGATCCAGAAATGCTAAAAACATTATCATCTCAAATTCTCTTGAAAATGACTTTATTGCATAGAGCTCGGTGAGATATTTCTAACAATGCATGAATTGCCTCAAATGGACATCGTATGAGAAAGTTATGTCTCTTCAAAGTTTTGGTCAAAGAAGGTCAAGAGGTCAAAAAAGGGGTGCCATGTGGCACCACTAGAAGGGTGACATGTGGAACATATGTATAGGTCATACGTTGCTAACGTGGTGACCCCACATGGTGCCATGTGGAAGGAAATTGATGATGTGGCATATTGTACAACTGAGTTGGCAAGGTGACAAGACAACCATACAATCCAAGGTGGACCAATAAGAGTTGGACATGTGTCATGGTCATACAAGTATAGGTGGACCAATGAGGGACAATGACATGGTAGTCTCCCATTGGCCTAATATGGCTAAGGTTGAATAAAAGTTTGTTGTGAGCCCGAAGGATTAGTCCCAAGTCTCTGGCATAATACCCCAATGCCCTACCATTATGCCTGCAACAACTAACTTAACCATATGTGGTTTCATTTTTATTTGAGTGTTTTTTAAAGTATGTTCGGCATTGTTAGCTCTATTTCTGTATTGGGAAATTGTTATACCCCTAAAATGCCCTATTCAAGCATACATGGCCTTGGCCCTCTTACTTGCATATTTGGCCAATGAACTGCTGAGGAGATCTTCTTAAAAAAACATTTTTTAGAGCATGTACATTCCCTCCACCACTAAAAACTTCTTACATATGCTTGTTTCATGCTAGGAAGCCCACATACATACACTTGATGCACACTAAAAAACATGCATATGCTTGCAAAAGTTGCAAAAATTAAAAAGTTGTAAGGAATTCGGTGGAATTCACGGGCTATTGGAGGTTTCCCAACCAATTCACCTGCTATAGCCTGTACCCCAAATGAATAACCATCCTTTTGTAATATAAAATGAGGTGTTGGGGTCTCATTTCACATCTAATCATAAGAACAATGAAACTCTACCCAATTTCACATCCCTTCCTTGCCCAAGATTTTGCTACCTTTTGTAAGATATTGCCTCAACATTCCCTCATCAACCCCTTCTTCTTCCATTCAATACATTCCCTTCCTTTGAGGTGATTAGAATATTGAGAGAAGAGGCCTATTCAAGTTGCACTTGGAGCATTGTAAATAGGACTCCAGACCAAGTTCGCAGAACAGTGGCAGACACAGATTGTAAGTTTCAGTATTTGTTTGATGAATAAAAGAATATCTTTTCCCTATCCCAAATGATGATGTTTTGTGTATTTTATTTGATTTATACATAGAATTTGATATCTAACCCTAAATCATGAATATAAATAACATGCTTTTAGTCCTTGTTTGCCTAGTTTTGGATGCAAGTTAGCCTTGGGAAGAGACTTGCAGTCTTTGGAACTACAAATCTTGAGGAGATCGTCACCAGATGTGGGATAAAAGGTACAGTTATCGATCTTCTATACTATTGCTTTCTTTTCATTTGTTGTGGTGTGTTTGGGGTAGAGTAGAAACTAGATTGAATTTTATATGGTCATTCACTCTGTCTATATCTTAAACCTTGGTATAGTTAAAGGGGGGATTTTCCCACTAGCAGAACTGGAGACCATACTGGGGACCTCTCTAGGGTTTTTTAGGGGGTTTTTGGGTTGATTGATTGGTTTTTATTTTCCTTTTGCATTTTAGTCAAGTTTTTTGAGTTTGTCAAGGGGTTTTGGTCACCTCCAAGGTGCATACCAGTTTTCCCTGCCTAATTATGCCTAGTCTTTTATTTTTGAAAAGACTCAGAGGTGTACACACCCTATTTTGGGTTAGCCCACATACATACACGCTCTGTACAGTAAAAAACCCGTGGACATACATGTAAATCCTAACCTTGTACAATATCTACTGCAAACTAATATTCATAAAAGAACAGAAAAGATACAATGACAAATACAAACGTTACACATAGATTTTTCACCTGGAAACCCAAACTAGGAAAATGAGCATATATTATATTCATACATTGTGTTACATTGTTTACAATACAATATACATATAGGAGCCAGCGACATCCAAAACCCTAACCCAATGACCTATATTAGTCCAAAACCCTAATTCCTTAACCGAAAATAGAAAACCATCGACAAAAAACCATGTGTCGAAAAACCACCTAAATAAAATGTGGTCCCGGAAATATGTCATCCTGGTGCGAATTTTTTTTTTGGGGGCGTTGCCCCCTCTAACCCCCCTGCATGCCCGACACAGACACTCAATCACTACTACTTGTACAAATAATATAACACATACCCAACATTCTCCCACTTGTTGTTTTCTTTTCACACAGGGGGTTACAGGGTTACATAGTCAACAATCCAGGGCAGAAATGCCCATGGATCCTCTACACCAAGAGAACTTCTCAGTGCTCACAGATTTTGTTAATGAATCTACAACATTCTTCAAAGTGTCCACCTTCATCAGTGATACATTCTTTTCTTCAATCATGTCTCTCACAAAGTGATATTGAACATCAATGTGCTTTGTCTTTGAATGATAAGCAAGGTTCTTCGCCAAGAAAATTGCACTCTGAATCTCACACTCTATCCTTAAAGCTTCTTGTACCAACCCAATACTTGAACACAATATTTGTAACCATACTGCTTCCTTACTTTCATGAGTGGTTGCCATGTATTCATATTCTGTAGTTGAAAGTGCCACTACAACCTGTCTTTTGCTCATCCAACTTATTGCTCCTCCAAATAGGTTAAACACATACCCGCTTGTAGATCTCCTATGATCCAAATCTCCATCCCAGTCTACATCCACAAAGCCATGTATATCGACCACTTTGTCCAATACTAGTCTTCCTTCGTAGCACAATCCATAGCTAGCAGTGCCACACAAATACCTGAAAACCCTTTTTACTGTTGTCCAATGATCCTTCCCTGGTTTTGACATATAACTGCTCAAAACTCCCTCTGCATGTGCATTGTCCAGTCTAGTACAGACCATTGCATACATCGAACTACCAACTGCACTCGCATATGGAACATGAGACATGTCCTCCTCTTCTTCATGTGTCTTGGGACACTGATCCGCAGATAAC
>SNQJ01S0205448.1:4722-16561 GCA_010110895.2 Picea sitchensis | reverse complement strand
CCATTTGGGGCGACGGTCTAATGGTTATACTGTTTCTAATGGATATATTGCTTCGCCATGGCAAAGTACCATGTAGCGTTGTTCTGCTATCTCGACGAAGTTTCAGTTTTGCAAATTTTCCTTCTGCAAAGTTCCCTCTAGAACCTTCTGTAACTTTTCGATCTTTGATCTCTTCTTACTTAGTTTTCTAGCCTTCTTTCCAGTGAGATTTATCTCGATATTCCTCTTTCCATTTTGATTCTTATCTCCTGTTGGCATAGTAAATTCACACTATTGAGATTCTTTCCTAGGACTCAAGGGAAATACTTCTTCTTTACCTGGGGTAGGTGCTTCAGTCTTCTGTGAGTCTTCTTGTGTTCTTTCAACTTTGACATCCAAGTTTCTGGTTCTAAATAGATTCGATATGTTCTCTTGTTCTTTGAACAACTGTGCGATCCTCCTAGTCATGAAATCTTTTAATTCTTTCTTCTTCTTCTCTAAGACTTCTTCTTTCCTTCCGGCCTGATCCTTTTCAATCCAAGGCTTTCCTAGTAATATAGAAAATTGTTCTCTATAAATTTAACAACCTCAAATTCTTCCTCTGTCCAAGTTCCATGAGCACTCATAGATGTCTGGGTAAGTCTTCCACATAGGGTTATCATCTTTCCTTTAAATAATCCTATTCCTCCCAATGAAGGAATCATAGCAGGCTTTCCCAAAATTTCCCAAGTTCTTTCTGTCATGATATTCACCTTTGTTTCTTCATCCATAGTACATTCAATGTTGAAGTCTCCTATTCTTACTTCTATTTTCTCTGTCTCTTTTAAGATCTCTGATAGATTAGTATCTTTGTGGGCATTCAGGGTTTCTTTCACCTGTAATAGTACAGTCTCTGATTCCTTCTGGGGATTTGACATGGTCTCAGTTTCTTGACCTTTCTCAGGGTCTACTTGTTCCATATTCATTCTTTCAAGCTTAGCAATCATTCTAGGGAAATCCAAAACTTCATGATCCATAGCTTTACAACAAAGACAACTAGGTCTTCTACCAGGGAATTCCTTAGCAAGATGTCCTGTTCTTCTACAACTATAACAAAGAGTTAATGTTCTCTTTCTCTTAAATGATCCCCATCCCTTCCTGTGCTGCGCACTAGGATCATGGTAGCTAACCTGCAAACAATTCTTTCTAGGATCCTACATCCATTTTTTAGTCCAAACATTCTTTCTATGCATAGGAATAACATATCTTTCACTATTCTTATCAGATATAGTCATATCAAATCTTCTTTCATCTAGTTGTGCCCTAGTTTTCAGGCTAGGAAAAAAATCATCAAACATACCTAGATCCATATTCTTGAAACAAAAATTTCCACTTATCTTACTTTCGGCAGAGCACAAAGCTTCCAGATCTAAAAATTTTCACTATTCTTACCTCTTTCAGAGCACAAAGCGTTCAGATCTTACCTCTTTTCTTCAGATCAGACTTCTCTTCTTAGCACAGAGCTTCACAATCCAAGTAGATTATTTTGCACCAGGGAAACAAATCTACGCATGGAGCTTTCACAGTTTTTGGGTTAGATCTTCACATAGAGATTCTTCTTCCTCAGTTCCCAACAATCACAGTTTCAGGTCAGATATTTGCACATAGCTTCTTCTTCCTCAGTTCCCAGCAATCACAGTTTCAGGTCCCGGAAACAGAACCATTTGTTGGCACAGGGGAAGACCCAGGGTTCAACGCTACAACAACGCACCAACAAAACCCTAACTACCAACCCTTTCGGCAACACCTGCGAAGCAGATGGAGTCTCACCGGAGGTAGAGGCAGGGGTGGTTGCAGGACTCCAGTGTCTGCAACCTTAGCTGGGACACAGATTTGTGATTGTAACACCTTAACAGAGCACTTAGAAATTATGATTCATTAATATTCAGTCTTAGTTTACAGTGCATCTAAACCCTAACAACAGATCATCACAGTATTCACACAAATCCAATAGATTCAAGAACTAAGCATACCAATAGAGATCAGATCTAGAATTCATTCACATTATTCAGCACTAAGCTATCATATCAGATTCATCTATCATCTAACATCGCACTAAGCATTGAATCACATAAACAAAAGAACACCCAAAAAACACAAAGCATTCACAACACATGATATACATGGTTCACCCCCACCCTCGGGCTACATCCACCAACTCTTTGCCTTCTTTATTATCTTCGATCAATCTTCTTACATGCACTAAGCCTCAAAATCATCTCCGCAGAGGACAGGAGATTTGTGCACCTCACTAGATCCTCCTTCCTCGAGTAGATCTAGGCACATAGCCTTCCATAGTCCGCGCACAAAGCACTACATACGACTTTCACTTATCTCTGCAAGCCTCACACAGTATGCACAAATCAATTACCACTTATCACTTAGCACTCTGGCCCTTACTTGCCTTTAGCACTTAGAACCACGTCTACTATTTACTTACATCACCTAGCTTCTATTTATACATTACAAAATAGGCCTAAGCATGGGTAAAACCATGGGCCGACATCCCCATACCCATTACATAAGCCCAAAACCCAAAAAGACCCTAAATAGGGGCTGAGATCTTGCGATCTCAACTTCATCTTGCGCTCTGCCTTCGATAGTCTATTGAAGTCCCAAAAATAGGTCAAACATGACGAAGGATCCTCAAAACTTGGTCAAGGGCCAACAATTACAGACTTTGGAAAGATCTCGATGAGAAGAATTGACTATGGGGTCTAGTTGGAGAAAATAAGTAGTTTATAAGAACACAATTTTGACACCCAATCCCTTAGAAGGTACTTAAGGGGTTGGTTATGTTACAATTTATTCTTTGGTTCTTGTAAGACTATTAGTATATTTCATGAACCAAGTTAGGGTTCTTTTTCTTATTTCCTCGTCAAATTGTTCCATTTGTTTTGTCTTGTCAGTTACATCCACGGTGTCCCATAATTTATCACAGATAAACCAATGTTTTCTTGGATATTCATCTCCTTCGTATGGAGGGAGGTGGTAGTGTATCATTTTGATTATTTTCAAGGGTTTAGATGGTGAAGGTGGAGGTTTCAATGGTCTTAGTGGCTTCAAGTTTTCTACTGTATTCTTCAACTGGCTATTTCTATTAACTTCTACTAGTGTCTTTATAGATTATTTTTTTATCTACCTCAATATAACAAGATTAGTCTTTATACACTACCAAAATCATTCTCTTTGGTCGCATCTATTCCTCACAACCTTCAGTCGATAGCGTTTGAACTTTATTAGTAATTAAGTCTAGTAGGGGTGTTCTCCCGTGAGATCCTCAATTAGAATAATTCGTTTCCACCCTCTTTAGGTACAACATTTACCCATATTCCTTCTCTCTACAACATATGGATCCATATTCTATCAGTCACTCTTCCTTCTTCATCTAGTTGAATCCACACTTAAGGAAGACCAAGTTCTACATGCAAGCAATGCCTAAGGATTTCTCTAATATAGGGACTTGATTGTTCTAGATTTGGTGCTCTAAGTGTCGCTAGTCCCGACTCGTTTACTTCCACACTTTCATTATTTTCTAATAGTCACAGGGCTCCAAAACCTACATCCACCAACTATAGATCTTCATCCATCTCAAGAACTATTAGGTATGCTTCGAATTCAACGTCCAATCGGTCGCTATCTAACTTAGACAAGGTTAGTGCTCTAGTGACTCATTAATCCCGAGGACCTCCTCCTTTTCTGGTTTGAAATGAGTCAATGACATTTCATATTTCAAATCTTGTTTTATTCCTTTTGTCACATTCAATTCTATGTAGATCAACCATAGGTTTGTAATTATTCATTATTCTTGCAGTTTTCTCCTTTGTTTATTTGTCTAATTTATATTCTCTTTGTCTTTCGATCAACACTTTCTTCCTCCATTTCTTTGGCATGCTTGCAATATCTTATAAACATCTTTCCAAATGTGAGTCGACTAAGTTTTTTCTCCTTCTTAAGGAATCTCACAAAAAGATACCCCCACCGATGGTCAACCTTGAGTTTATTCTTGGTCGATGAGGGCGATCCTCATAGAGTGATCTTCATTTTCTTGGAAATATTCCCACTCTTTTTTTTTCCTAGTTTGTGTGTGACTTGCGGGACTAGCCTCTGGTCTAAGAAACTGCAACCCATAGGTATCTAATTCATCAAAATAACCCAAGGATCACACCCAGCCTAGGCCACACCAACCCTTAGCATGGTTGGATTTTAGGTGTCTCTTCCCACCATGTAGTTTCGAAACTAGGTTGTCTTATAGAGCGAGGCCCATCGAAACCAATCACGCTAGAAAGATTTGACATATCCCCACTCTTCTTATTTATTTTTTCAATCAGAATTTATTAGCATGCTTAGAGGGGGTCATGCTTTGAAAATATTGTTGATGCCTTTGTTGGCCAAAAACTTGTCCAACAATGTCGACACCATACACACAAAACTATCATGAAAGTCATCATAAAATATTCTCTCTATGTCATCTAGTGAGGTGCATTGTTTGATTGCTTTTTCTTCACATAAATCTTCGTCAATTTGCTTGACCCATTCATAAAGGTTGGTTCAAGCACCGTTGATTTGTTATAAATAATAGGTGTGCTCGTTTAACCACAGACAATATAACAATATTTTCACCCAACCATAGGCCGAAGCCACCCCCGAGCACCTTAACCTTGACAAAGAGAATAATTTTGGAAGAAAAACCTAGGTACAAAAGCCAATCAAGGTAGCATACCACTCTCCAGAGCTAGCGTAACAAGCATAAAGTACAAACCATAACCCAGAGAAATTYCAAGCCTAAAACCGGAAATACTAGTTGCAGTAGCTGCAACTGAAGCTACTCTCCAAACTTGCGTACTTATTGAATTTTTGTCGTGCGCACTAGATTTCTGTAGTTGCGAGCTGTATCTTTCAAATGAGCTCTGGCGTCYTGTATTTATACTTCTCCTCCTTAGTTGTTTGGGCCGACTTCTCATTCTGGAGGCTAAAAACTCAATATTAAATATTTCCTTTAGTCGACTTGTCTTCTAGGGTTATGTCCAATGATTTAGGGTTTCTTCTTGCTTCTCGGAATATTATATTCTTGTCAGGGTTACACGTGGAGGTTAATATCTCCCGCAACTACCATAATATCAACACTCCCTTCTAGCTAAGGAGGTATTGAAAGCAATGGTCTTGAGCACAAACATACCATTCAACCAGTAGCATCATCGTAGCCACAAAGGCTATCTCATGATTAGATCACGAGCACCATCATCACTATGAGTATCATCTGCTAGCATCAACGACATCATCTCTCGAATCCATACTACATCTAAGTAATTAGGCATAATGTTGAATAAGTCACTCATTCCACAGAGTGATACAAGAACCATTCTTCTAATTCGTACATATGTCCTAGAAGAATAACTATTTAAATAGATGTTGGAAGCCACACCATGGGCTACAAGGACGATTCTTCTAATCCAGACATACGTCCTAGAAGAATAAATGTCCTGGACCATTTTCCGTCTAGAGAATGTCTGTCCACCAATACACTGACTATAGATCTAGCTGATAATCATTTCCAACACTACTGATAGTCTACATGGAAATAAGAACAATGTCATTCAATAGAATCACAACCGTGTCTATCCATAGTAGTACACAACTACTATCCAATGGTACACAACCACACCAAGTAGCACACACCTACTTAATCAGTGACACATAGTCACAACCAGTGGAACACATCCATCACAATAGTATACATCTACTGTCCAGATACATACAGTATTCATAGCAATCATATCATCTGATATCAACCTACATAAAACAATATCATGATATAAACTGGGTCATCTGAGCCATTCTTCCACTCACATCTGTGAGATTTGGAAGAGAATTTGCCCTAAAAAGGTAAAACATCAATCTTGGGCTATCTGGACTATTATTCTCAAGCATAGAAGAATAATCGTCCCTGATTTCTGAGCCTGGACCATTCCTCCGACACTAATCATAGTGAAACTTGCAGAGAATGAGCCTGCCCTAGGGAATGCTTGTCCCTAATTATTGAACCTAGACCATTCACCTAACTGGGCCATTCATCTCGCACTAATAATAGTGCAACTTGGATAGAATGAGTCTTCCCTAGGGAATGACTGTCCGGACTATTTCCTAATGGAAATGACTGTTTTGCACCAACCTCCAAAATGGACCATTCTTGGAAACTGCTCACAACTGTGAACTTTGAAAGAATGACTACCCGGCGAGGCATACCATTCTACTTGACCACTACTCAGAGTGACTTGCAAGAATAATGATTGTCCTAGACCATTCCCCCACATTGGCCACAAGGGGAATCCCTATCTATGGTACATTAGCAATCTATCAAACCATTTTCATTACGAAAATGACTGTCTGATATGGACCATTTTCTGAACTGGAAAATGTCTGTCCGTCAGAAATCTCAAACCACTTTCCGAACTAGAAAGGAACTGCTCATCCTAGACCATTTTTCAAACTGAAAACTGACTGTCCATAAATCAATAACATATAATTTCTCCCTCCCAATCTGGGATTAATCTCTTCCTTTTTCAATAAGTAATTTGTCTCCACAAGCCCCAACTTCCTTCTTGAGTACACAAACTTTTCATCTTGGGCAGAGGCTTTACCAAAATATCTGCTATCTGCTCATCTGTGGAGATATATTGGAGAACCAATTCTCTTTTCTAGACTTCAACACGAAGAATATAATTCTTGATCTCAATGTACTTTGGTCTATCATGGAACATTGGTTTTCTCTAAAGGCTTCATATAGCTCTGATCATTACAATATATCATGGTCGGATTCAACACTTTTGTTTCCTACTAGCTCATGACATCGTGGCAAGGATCAAAATGAAAATATCCAAGTAGCACTTCTTCTTGTCTTCATGAGATTTTACCATGGATTAGAAATCCATCATCCTAGACTTCTGAGTAACTATTCTGATACACTATCTCTGTCATAGAAAGTTTTCACCATGCTTCTGTTGTATATGAGATACTCTACATCATACAAGAAAGTTTGAATCCATACAAGGTCTTCTTATATATGCATACATGGGTCTCTTTCTGGTATAAGCTTCTTTCTCACTTGCTTTATTAGGAAGAACATTCTTTTACATGTAAATTCCAATCCATGGATACTACAAGAGGTATATTTGATTTACTGGAACATGTTATTGTCATAGTCTTCTCCCTCCTTCTGGAAGAAACTATGAATCTTTCAATGCTTCCATTCATAAGTCTTTTTCACATTTCCTTACATACACTGTTCTTTATCATAACTTCCATTTCTTCTTCTTGATTGCTTCTTAGTGGGTTCAAACCAAGTTGGTAGTCTTTTGATTCTCGATATAATAACTGGTTGTTCTTGCTTTTCTTTCTTTCTTGGAATCTTCATGTTCTTCCTCATGTCTCTCTTTAGATCTTGGGTCCATGGGTTCTTCTATATGCCTTGAAGATTCCAACTTCTTCCTTTCATCATAGAATCATGGATGTAGATGGACAACCAAGGATACTTTAAGGCTTCTTTTTGAAGAATACTTCTTCATGAGTCAAACTGAACACGTGTTGCTTATCATGGATGCTACTTTCAATTGGAACATGGACAAATACTTCATAATCCTCAATGTATCATATCATTTAGGATTAGATCCCTCCTAACCCTTGCTTTATGCATGAATGCATGCTCTTCTTTTGGGATTTTGTAATCATCTCCCTCCATCTAAGAGAGTCCACACTTCCGTCTGCATCCTTATTTGCTTCTGCAAAGTGTCACAAGTCTTTTTCTAATTTCCTCTTGATTGTTGACTTCTTTCTGTTTTGACTTCTTCTGGGTCTCTTCAAGTTTAATTCTGATTTCGGCTTATCTGGCAGTTGTTACTTATAATAGCTTCCACAGGAATTGTTACCAAGAGTTTTCAACACACTTCATCTTTTCATGTGTATTTCTTGACTTGTGGTCATCGTGATAAAAATCCTTATCTTGCTATTCTTCCATAGGTATTGTTTCACTTGAACATCTTATCTTCTAAGAAATAGATATGCAAGATATGTACAGAAACTATGCAAACATGGTATGTACAAGAACTTTGAAGAATATTGTTACCTTGTCTTGGAAGAAGAAGTTTGTTTTATCCTGCTTGGGCTTCTTTGAGGGTTCCTTTTCTTCGACAACTGATGCTTCGTCTATTTCCTTCCTTAAGCCAAACTTCCTCTTATTCTTGAAATTCTTGAATTTTGTTGTGAAGGCTTGATCATCGTATTTCTTCTGAGATTTCTCTTTTGTACCAATCCTTGATTCTTCTTGTGCACAACAAATCCAAAGTTCTTCAAATATGAGATACTCCTTTCTTATGTTCATGCTTATACTAGACAACATAAAGGCAACAAATAATACTTCTATTAATAAGGATGTACTAGACAACATAGAGGCAACAAAAATGTAAATGAATACTTCTAGATTTATCAATTTCTTGACAACATTGTATATTTAAAAGTTATTATAAATTATCAAAATTTATATTTCAATTACTTGGATTTTTTGCACAACAAACCAGTAAAGTTCTTCAAATATGAGATACTACTTTCTTGTGTTCATTATACTCAGACAAACATAGCAACAAATAATACTTCTATTAATAAGGATGTACTAGACAACATAGAGGCAACAAAAATGTAAATGAATACTTCTAGATTTATCAATTTCTTGACAACATTGTATATTTAAAAGTTATTATAAATTATCAAAATTTATATTTCAATTACTTGGATTTTTTGCAACAATTTTATTATTATTTGATATTTTATTAATAATGATAACAATAATGTAATATGATAACTATGAGAGGTCAACTAAGTCGGTGAAAGCGAAGCATTGTTGTAGCTTTCAGCAGGGTTCAATTTCTCAAAAAAGTGACCAGCAAGCTCTCGTAAGGGGGTCATACATTAATAAATGTTTGAATCAACACCATTATTAAGTCGGGTTGAGTTGTATTGTCACACACCGAACAAGTGTAAAACAAAGTACCACTTTCAAATAAGTATTGGATATTCGAAACTTCAATGGAATACATAAGCTTAATTGAGTTTCCATAATGTAATATGAGGGTTTTACTTCCATTTTATGTGTTTGATTTATTTTTTGTATTTATCAAAATGTTTTAATTTATTTTTTATATTTATCAAAATGTTTTAATTGAGTATTATTTCAATGATCCCCCATACCACTTTAAAATAAGGTTAGGGAAAATTATAAAGGCAATTAGGGTTATTTCGACTATTTATCCATATTTAAAATATTTTTTTTAATAACCATTAGTAAGGGAAATCATGGAAATTAACCACTATTTACACAAATTGATATTTGTTTAATAATCAATTAAGAAAAAATTGATACAAGGACAACAACTCATCTCGGAGATGATGAGATGATGAGTGGAGGCCAACCTGTACAGTCTTCAACTTCAATTCCCACACCACTAAAGAATTCAATTATGGTGCAGTCCTAGAAACCAATGAGATGCATTAAACATAAATAGGAAGAACAAAACGTTGTTCCGGGTGATGGTGTAAAGCTCCATGACATTAAGAGTCTGGAGGACGCAACACTTGTGGGCATATTTTCCAGTAATCGAATATCAATGGACACACTCAAGAAATGGATAGCGGAGAACTTCGCGGGACTCGTAGGTTATTCTCTGAAATGTATGATTTTATCCTAGGGTTGGATGGTATGGATTACGAACTCACCAGAGGATGCAATCAAAATTCTTCAGTCTTGTTGGCAATGGGACTCGCATGCCCTTTTCTTGAAAAAATGGAAGGTCGACTTCGATGCAAAAATGCAAAAAATGGAAGTCATCCCTATTTGGGTTAGGCTTCTGGGATTTCCCCTCATTCTCTGGTATGGCGACGTTTTCTAGGAGATTGGGRACCCGTTAGGGTTATTCTATGAGGAAAATAACACATAYAAAAKCTTTGGGTACATGGAATGGCTAGACTCTTGGTGGGTCTCAATGTTTCAAAAGGAATCTCCATTTACAAKAAAYAAGTTGGTTATAAAGGGATTCCCTTCRGGTGTAACAAATGTCACTCTTACGTGCATCTGGATTATGAGTGTGTCCATAGTTCGAAGTGGAAAATGTGTGTTTAGAAGGAACCATTTCTAGAGCCAACCCTTCCAACTCCTCAAGACTCCTCCACTGACCAAGTGGGTTTTGAAGCACCTCTTGTTCTAGAATTTGGCGAGCCCTCTGTGCTTCCCCCAACTGAAAGCACAACCTCCAAGATCATGGGCGACTAAGGATCCACTTTTGGGCAAGCATTCTAAAGCTTTCTTCGCATCGATTTATCTGAACAATTATTCCTTAAAATTGGCTCAATGGACTTGTTGGTTTTGGGACCCGACCTCTCTAGGGATGCATATGTTCTCTCAAAACAGTCTAGCCTCTTAGGCCCCCAACCTTCAAATTTGATAAAAATCCCCTTCTCATCTCCCTTGGCTGATAATCCCCCTATTATATCCTTTATTTCTAAGCCCCCTACTTCCCTAAACCTATGCTCTCCAAGTTTGATCTCCCACATCCCCCCTTCAAAGCCTAAATATTTTTTAAGGTCGAAACTCAAAGGATATCATTCTATGCTCTAAGGCGTAGAAGGAGGTATGGCCCCCGACGAGGATGGGGATAAAAAACCCCTCCAACAAGGGAGGAAATGTTCAATCTCTTTAGCGCAACAGAAAATTGAAGACTTAAAGATCATATCTGGGAAACAMCATTCTATCTTTGGGCCCTTAGAGCATCTTCCCTGGGTAATGTGGCCCTTAGAGCATCTTCCTTGGGTAATGTTTCCTCGTTATATTTCTTTCTCTAAATTGTAGTGGGTTGGCCAACGCTGCAAAAAATCTGGCCATTAAAAGGTTGGTGGAAATCAATAATCCATCAATCCTCTTCATCCAAGACACTATGTTGGAAAGAACTAAAGCAATTCAATCCCTCTCCTCCACTCTGTCAGGATAGGATTTTGTGGTTATAGATGCAGATGGGAGATTGGGCGAACAAATCACGAGCTAGAAGAATAATGGTTTAAAGGTAATAAATTCTTGGGCTTTAAAACTGAGTTTAGCCATGACCCTAAAATCCTCTAAACTCAAATTTAAGTTATTATGTATTAATCTTTACGGGCCTTACATAGATAGGAACATTTTATGGGAATCTACATTGGAAAATCCTCTTATCAAAGGAGGTTGGGTGGTTCTTGAAGGGGATTTGAATTTCTCATTTGGGGAAAGTGAAATATGGGACTGCACTGATCAAGTTGATATTCTCTCGGATTTCTTCTTGATAAAGATGGACCACTCTGACCTGATTGACATTCAACCAACCAAACTATGACCTATCTAGAGGAATACGAGAACTATGGATGCTAGAGTAAGACAAACCATGTTGTGATGTATACTAATGTTTGGTTAAACCGTAAAAATGAATGAGTGTAAACTGCTACCAGTTCAAATACCCTATATATTCCTTGTATAGATAGTCTGCAACAAATTTGAGGCCTTATCCTTAAGTTCGACAGTTAGTAGAAGCTTGAGACCATCTTGAGTCCTCGAGTATCAAGAACCGAAGTCTAGCAGGACTCAAAAATTGGCTAAGTCCTTAGAGTGGACAATATGACTCCGTAAAACTGGTGTTGGTTAGTGAAGGTCCTCAACCATTGATCTGAAGAGATCGTGACTGTTGATCGGTGGGGAGTTAGGGTCGCCGTGTTGGAGAGATCCCTCATATGTTGTGGAAAAGGACCTCGG